>JAHWFO010007044.1:2704997-2802349 GCA_023313115.1 Rhysida immarginata
TCGTATAATGCTCAATTTGTTTTATTAGAAATTGTAGCAAAGTTACAGAAGCAAATTAAACTTTTGACCTGTTGTTAAAGAAACATCGTATGCTATGAGTATCAATTACAAGTATATGAGCGCATATAGTAAACTACCATATACACTCACTCACCAAAAGTCATGGCACATCCCTCCAATGAGGTTCACTGTCCGTAATGAGACAGATCCCGTTGCTTCCAATCTGGACTACAGGTGCACAAGACTCCTTGATATCACACAATCATTGTAAGCAAAACTAGCTGCAGAAATGGCAGCACGCCGAGAGCTATCCGGATTTGAACGGGGGATGATTGTTGGTGCTAGACGGATGGGTGCCTCAATATCAGATGTAGCCAACACCCGTCAATTTTCCCGCACAACCGTTGCAAGGGTCTATGGGGACGTTCAAGAAATACGTCACGCTCTAGAGGGGGGGGTATGGAAATCTGTGACATCACACTTATGGAAACCCCCCTCCCCTTATGTCACCTGTGTCACACTTTTCATACCCCGTACCCCCCCTAAGAGCGTGACGTATTTCTTGAACGTCCCCTATCGAGAGTACACCCAACGAGGGATTACAACCCATGGCGGACAGCGGACGGGCCGCCCACGCCTCATTGATGCCAGAGATGTTTGCCGGATCACCTGGCTTGCAACTGCTGACCGAAGGGCGACAGCGGACCAAATCACCATGCGGTACAATCAGGGACGTCTCACAACTGTGTCCGTGACGACAATTCGGCGAACCTTGGCAGCTGCAGGCTTTGGGAATAGGAGGGCACGACGGGTGCCACTTTCGACAGCTGCACATCGTCGGCAACGCCTAGCCTGGGCCAACCAACATCGACAAGGGACCGATGAGGACTGGCAAAGGGTTGCCTGATCTGACGAGTCACGGTTTCTGCTGTATCGGGCTGATGGTCGTGTCCATGTCTGGCACAGGCCACACGAAGCCATTGACCCAGCTTGTCAGGTGGGGAACACAGGCAGATGGAGGCTCCATACTGGTCTGGGGGGTTTTCTCGTGGCATGCGCTGGATCCATTGGTGCATCTGACATCCACTCTGCGTGCTACGTACTTCCTACGTCGATCTGCTTGGGGACCACCTGCACCCCTTCATGAACTGTTTTTACCCCGCGGACGACGACATCTTCCAGCAAGATAATGCGCTTCCACACACGGCCATTGTGACACGGCAGTGGCTGAAGGAACATGCTACCGACTCCACGACAATAATTTGGCCTCCACGTTTTCCAGATTGCAATCCCATTTAACATTTGTGGGACGTCATCGAACGATCTGTCAGGTCGTCATCAACATAACTGGTAAATGCAGCATCGTTATGAAGTGCAGTGGAGGCGGCATGGCTTGCAGTGCCTGTGGATGTGTTCTGGGGACTGGTAGTCTCTCTTCCACGACGGGTTATTATCAATTTATCAGTTATTATCAATTTTATATTTTTGAATTGGGAATTTAGTATTCAGCATAACAAAATCTTTTTATAGAGTGTCGGAATATTTTTTTACTCATTTTCTTATGTTAGATGTTAAATATGAAGAGCTTTCCACAAAATCGAAACGAAAAGGGTTTCGTGCCTCTTTTTATGCAAGATTCTTGAAAAAGACTTTTGACTCATAAAACAATATTTTTTTTCTTCTCCCCAACCTGAATTTTTTCCAATAAAGTTTTTTACGGCTAATGGTAGATAATAAATTTCAGCATTGAGCGAATAAGATATCCCCTTGGAATAAATCTTCTTATGTAACATTTTACAAACTGGGAAAAGTTTCTTTCTGACGTTGTTTCTTATAATTTATGTTTCTCACTTGTAATTTTGAGTTTGTCATGACAAAATAAACGAGATATATGTTACACTTTTCTCCTGTTGTAATATATCGAACGGTGATATTACAAGTTTTTATCAGGTACTTTAATCTTGAATGCTATAGCCTTCAAAGCCAAGAAAAAAGAATCTCTTATTTTCTTGCATAAGTAAATGTCCAGTCATAAAAAGGCATGAATTAAGTCTAAACTTCGTAAGACTAACGGCTATATCAACCAGCTCGGGTTAATCTGAGAGTTAGAGTTAGGACGAGAAACTGTATTCATGAGCACCTAATCCTTAAATTTAACTCGAGAACTTAATCCCAGGAAATCTGCGAGATAACTCGCTCTTCCGCTCCTCAGAGCCACCATTTTTTCCTCGCTTCAAATCGTATGAATCGTACGTACTTCTTGGACGTATACGATCAGGATTTGTACGACGACATAGACAACTTGTCCATGTTGGAGGAAATCGAGCTAATAAAACGACTTTTATTAATTTTGAAAAAAATCGATCGATGGACAATGGCAGAAGGTTGTTCAAACCATAACCCATAGGCACTCTGCCAGTTTAGTTCGTTTGACTGCAGCGACACCAAACGTGTGTCCAAACACTGCCTACTATATAAGTTTTTTTCGATTCGGTCACCACTCGTCGCTGCTTATCAAAATCACTAGCGCCCTCAATTACTGGCAGGAAGCTTATAATGGAAGAACAAGCCAAAATAGCCTTCAACAATATCGCTTGTTCTTCCATTGTTGTAAGCTACGGATTTTTCTGTTCCTCCATAGAATGCGCCAAAATTTAAAGTCTGTGACTACAGGGATCAATAACAGACGTTCTTACTAAAGAAGCGCGAATAGCCTTCGAGTTGCCGAACTCCAGGCTAAAGGAGATGGTGAATACGGTTTCAATTTTAAGTCGATGTTAGGGTTTAACTCTGGGTTGCTCAACTGACGCTTTTAACTCGTACGGCCGTTAAAAGAGTAAAGAAATGGGCAGCAAGTCTGGTTTAAGAAAGAAACCAGATAAATAATTCTTTATTTATGGGGAAAACTTATAATCCCAAGTTAAGTAAAGAAAACTCCTGCTGAAACTGCAAAAATATATTCTATATATTCTTAGAACATAGCATTAAGCGTCTCTAATGAAACAGATTCAAGACAAAATTCATTAATTTATATCTCTGAATAATTCGCAGAAGAAACACAACAAATTCGCACAGTTTAGCGCGGATCTCAGGTGGAATCTACGGTTTTCCAAACGATCGATGGCGGGTGGTCGATACCACCAAGTCTGTCCAACCGTGTAACCGTGTTGACCACAATTCCCTGATGATGTTGGGCAGACTTGGTAGAGGCATCGAACAAGCAACGTACAGACTTGTAAGAGAAATTTACTAGCCCATAATGTTGGTTTGAGATGACTCTAGAAGGACTGAGCGAACCGACACTCAAAAAATATGGGGAATAGTCTCTAACGTGCCACAAAATAATCATCCAGCAGACCGACCACTTTTCACTTGAGATGCTGGAGAGAATGGAATCCGTGGTGCAACAAACGCCATTGAAAGTTGAAGAAATCGATTTTATTGCCTTCAGAATTGCTGCTCACGGATAATCTAGGTATAGATGAAAGATGTCGGTCGTCGCGCCCGGGTCGGAGTGCTGAAAGAACCACGATTGACGGAGATAGCCCACGTCTGGTACATCAATCTGCGTAGTGCCGCCCAAAAAAAGTCTCCAAGTTCATATTGGAAGAACTTGTATACTGTATGTCTGGTTGGCAAAAAGGCATGATCACTGGCAAGAATGGGGAGATTGGCAGCCTATTCACCTTGAAAAAGAAACTTAGATGAGTGAACATGAAATTCGCCTACATAGGAGGAGGGTGAAGAAAAACCCGGATCATCGCTGCCAGTCTGGCAGCAATGAGGCAACGGCGAACGTCGGGTAATCCCAACCCCCTCTCTCGAAGGGGATGAATAGCAGTTCGGCACCGATCGGCACAATGTTCACCACATCACTACACTAACTCGTTGCAAAGGCATTTTGATGTTAGCAAAGGAATAACATGGGACTTCATGAAATGCGCCTTGATGAACATCGAAAAGTTCTTGCCAAGGCGGAAACACACTTCGCTAACATTTGTTGCTAGCTATCAAAGTCCATAGTTTGGTAAAAGAAAAAGTTGTATCCCAACACTGTCACATGTCCGCCCCGGGAGATTGGAAATAAGTTAAGATGCTCTTCAGTCCAGTGATAGATGAGTCTTCAGGTATCCCCTTAGATTTGACGAAATTGATGTTACGAGATTTGATGTACTTCCCGTCGAAAGAGTTAACTGTTCAAAAGTCATCCTGAAGACGTCCAGGGAGTATGCGTCTGATGCGAAGAACACAACATCCTCCGCATATGCAAGCGACGTGATGTAGATCGACACTACTGGTAGATGAGGATGGCGGTTTAGGTGACGAATAAAATAAAATGGTTACAAATAAAGGTATAGAGAAAGATAGATAATGGACATTTTTAAGAGTTCTAATGTAGTCAAAGAGGAGTCATTAATGGTCACGAACGAAGCGGCTGAGGTTTACTGTGCGGCTATGATGTCAGCAAATTTCCCAAGTCGTAGATGGTGAAATATGATCGAATACGTAGATGTGCATATGATGCACTATGAGGATGTGATTCATCATATCGAATGCCTTTTCTTGGACAAGATTTAGCAGGGTCAGAGATTGTTGGCAAATTCTGGCTTCCTCCATGATACACCGGATCGTGATGAGGTTGTCGGACATCCTGCGAGATGGAATAGAGCAAGATTGTCCGAGGTCGAAGAACTCATCGGCATAAATTTTCAATCTATTTTGTAATACGCCAGTTTAATACATGGCGTGGGATTTTGAAGTATCAGAATCTCTTGCAGAATAAGAAGTCGTTTTTCGGCCTCGATAATTCCAATCTTCCGGAAGAATCGTCGGATCTGCGATTTCAGAAGCAGCCATGAAGCTAGGGTTGGAGGCAATCCGTGGAGATAGTGTTTCAGAAATTGAAAGATCTCATGCATGTCTCGTTGTTTAGTAGAGAAACATGAAAACGTTCATGAATGAGCAACGAGGTGGCTCTGTGGCGTTCCCTGAAGATGATGGTGCTGAAAGCCGCCAGGACCACGTGATGGCACTGTCATCCGAAAAGGACATGAGAAGACTTCCATGGTTCCAGGTGCATCAGCAAAGGCATTTTCAACCAGAATTAGGTTTAGTCATGAGGATAAATTGGGTCCTTGGTGGTATGTGAAACCAGGATGGTCAGTTCGTGGTTTCTCCATAGGTCGAATTATGCATTTTGCTAACACACATGATGTATGTGCCCAGATGAAAAGTTATTATCTTCTGGATGACAGCTGAAATCTCCAGCAATCACCAGTGGGAAGGGCAAACACAGGAAACATTCTAAGTCGTTGAAAAATACTCCGTATATACAGTGCGTCCAAAAAAAATAAAGGCTCACGGAGTCTTTTTTCTGTATTCTTAAAAATTACAATAGAATTGTTTAAAATTAAAATAAACAATGTTTATTTAACATTTAAAAGTATTTTTAATAAAAAAAAAAAAACAATACTTAAGAATAATAAAATACGAAAACAATTAAAATAAAAAAATAGTCAAGACGTCTGTCCAAATATTTTAAACTCAGTGGACAAACCTGTTAAATTTAATAATTAATATGCCCTCCTTCATATTTAATTATCTCAAAAACTCGATTTCGCATTGAGGTAATTAAATTTTTGAAGTAGGGCTCTTTAATTTTTTACCAGGATTCAAGAATTGCATCTTTCAATTCTTGAATCCCGATAAAGCTTCTTCCGTTGGCATACACTTTTCTAGCCAACATACCCCATTTTTAACATTCCTTCTTTTAATTTAAAAAATTATTTTATTAAATATAAAAATACAGAAAAAACACTCTGTAAGTCTCTATTTTTTTAGACGCACTGTAATATTTACTGAAAATTTTTAAAAGCTATAGAAAAAAAAGTAAAGCCATAAGACAAGGTCGATGTGCAAAAGGCAATAACCCAAATACAGTCATGAAAAAAAAAAAAAAAAAAATGATCCGATGGTTGTCTATTTAATTGGCATGAACTTAAAAAGCGAAGATCAGTTTTGCTTTGTTATTTCAAAATGGATTGCTGGAGGAGGTTCTATTATGATCTGACATAATTTTGCTTATGGTGACAAAACCAATATGACTGCCACTAAATATCAAGCGCTAACCTTCTTCCACCTAACGTAATCTCACAGATGATCTGCTCTTTCAGCAAGGCAGTGCATTTTTCCATACAGCAAAGACAACAAAACCATGGTTTGGGAACCAAAATATCACAACGTTAGATTGGTCAGCAGTCCAAATTTAAACCCCATAGAAAATATATGGGGGGATATTAAGAAGCAGTTTATGGCAATGGCAAGCAATACAATTCAGTCGCCAAACTAGGTGCACTCTGAGAATATATTCCCAATGAAACACTGCACAAACCTTCCAAATACTTCTATGACATCAATATTTTTAATATTTCTATATACTCCTGTTTTCTTGAAATCAACGTTCATGGTAGATGCTTATCTCCATTATTTATTCGATTTTCTTGCTTAAAAATTATTATTTTTTTTACATTTTTGATAATAAATGTTGATGTTTTGTTAATAATAGTGAGTAAACAGGAACAAAAAAAAGTCACTTTGGTAGTGTTTTTAATTTTTTTTACATGTCTGTATATAATAACTTTAAATAATAACAAATCATTAGATGATCACTGAGGGTTTAATAGTACGCCTTACCTCAGAATATTCAAATTAATGATGAAAAATAGGAAAGAAAATTCCGCAGCCCGGAATCGAACCAGGAACCTTTGGCTCGGACCGCCAACGCGCTAACCAATTGCGCCACTGCGGCCATGAAAGCGAACCGCTATTTACATGACCTTAGGGCTTGGTTAGAGCAGTTATCCAGTTTCTTTCCTATTTTTCATCATTAATTTGAATATTCTGAGGTAAGGCGTACTATTAAACCCTCAGTGATCATCTAATGATTTGTTCTTTATGAATTTACGCCTTAGGAAAGATAGTCCCAGCCGGCGAACTGGGTAACTGCTCTAACCAAGCCCTAAGGTCATGTAAATAGCGGTTCGCTTTCATGGCCGCAGTGGCGCAATTGGTTAGCGCGTTGGCGGTCCGAGCCAAAGGTTCCTGGTTCGATTCCGGGCTGCGGAATTTTCTTTCCTATTTTTCATCATTAATTTAAATAATAGGAAAACATGAATGAATTAATTTTTAAATAATAATGAATTTGTAGACATAAAATGAAAAGTAAAATTCAAACAAATCAATATTTGTCAACTTTCTAGCCCGTTGGAATTGAAATGTTGAAGCATTATTAACTGCTCAAAACGATAACATTGGCAAAAATATCTATCACTTAGATGATACTTTATCAAGTGAAAAGAGTTCGACAAGGTAAAAACAATAACCAATATATAAAAGTCTGCCAGAGTGATTGATAACAGAAGAAACGAACATTTATAGTCACTATTTAAAAAGAAACGCTTGAAAGATTTTTAAATCGATGAGAATAATGCAATGTCAATAATAAAAGAAAAATTAGTAAAACTGATGCAATATCATAAAAAATAAAAAAAATATAAAATTAGATTATATCTTGGATCAACTGCAATTTCAAAATTTGGAAGATTTCCCCGAAGAGCACAGAATGTTGTTGAACAATCTTTAACAAATGGCCATGTATCAACCAAGTAACAAAAAACTGAAATTTGTAACCACAGACTGCAAACAATTAGTAAAATACTTCCGTAATCTAATAATAAAGAATACACGATGGAAGATTTATTCTGATTTTTTTATATTACTTTCTCATCTTACCAGCAAAACTCTTATTAGACATAATTTGTTCACAATTCTAAATCTTCATTTTAAAAATGAAGGTGAATCTCAAAAATGGGAACTTGACCTTGGAATCCATGGTTTCAATCTTGATCTTGGAAAATTCATGTTCATCAATCACACTTATCGACCTTTCCTTGCCTGATAATCAACTTCAATTATAAGGAAGTTCAAAGTAATAAATTTTTGACCATGCCATCAATTTAGAGACCCAACGGTTATTTAAACACAGGTTCTTTTTCATTTCAATGAATTCAGGTGTTCTGCGCGCAGATTTCATGTGTAAGTTATGTTGTTTTACCAGTTTTTATTTTTTTTTTCACATTGTTCAGATTTCCCTATTTAACTTAGGTCATTGCAAGCTTATGATTAGATATGGCAGAACGATCAGCGCCTTATTATGATATCAACCCTAATTTTAATAATGGATTAAGAATTTTACTGATTAAATGAAAAGAAACAAGATTTCAAATTATCGAATTAAATACTAACAAGGGAACCCCACATAGCCTAACCGCTTTAACAATGGAGTCCTTGTATGGCTATGCATGCTGAAATTTTTTCGTTTTCGCGGTTTATTTTGAAAGAAACACAATTTCGCACTCTTATTTTGTAATCATCTATAATAGCTTCAGATGAGTAACATATTTTAATTTGGTGGAAATCTGTGACATACATGTTCGAGGGATTCCCTTGTAAGTGGGACTCAATTAGGTACATCATACTTATACCATCCGCGACAAACGAAATAAAAATATTAACTCAATTACTCTTAGAAGTTATTCTAACGGTATTAGGGGATTCTATGAGATCTAAAAGTTGTCTTTTGTGATATTTAAATGTTTATTATCGGTGGTGTATAAAGGTTAACATTTTCTCTCTTCAGAATTTTCCAAAGACATGAAGTCTTACCACATCTCGAACGATCCTTTGAAAGATAGAATTCGACGTATGGTTAAGTATTGCGCTACTGATCGTGAAGAACACGGAATCAATATACCAGGGTTTCAATACGTCTCGAACCAAGAAACCCACATGGTTCTGAAAACATTTTGGATTCTCATCATTTTATTCAACGTAGCAGCTTGGATCTATCAGACCCACGACAGAATTCATTACTATTTATCATATCCCGTAGCTACGAATTGGTTCCTGAAATTTGAAGAATCAACCGAATCTCCGTCAATCACCTTTTGTAATCAACAAACCAAAGCCCTTCTTGAGTACAAAGACAAACATATTTCTAACAGCAAAAATATGATACCGGTATTTGGTTATGATTGCATTTTACAATTCCTTCATCTGATGGCATTGCCTACTGTTGAACTGACAGAAATGTTCGAAAAATCGAATAGTACCCATCTTGTGGAATTAGCAGAAATCAGTAAGGTATGTACATTATTTTATGCATATAAATTAGATTTATCTGGAAACATCGAAAAATCTCGACAAGTAGACATCGTACGAAAGTAAATTTTCATAGTGAAACTTGTCCATATCAAAATTAAACACACGAAAGTGCTTCACTGTAGGTGCCACTAAAATAGAAGAAAATCGTGTTATGTTCATAATTTTAAATGGGAATCCTATTTTTATTGCATACTTTGATTCTGCGCAAAAAAAATCTATAGGATTTATCTAAAATATTTTTTTCGAATACTGCAATTTCTGAAGTTACAGGGATTTGGAACTGTTAGTCATTATCTCTATAGTACGGATAGCTGATAAATGAAAATTAGGTCAGCTTCTTTCACAGCGAGAGCTAAAAGCTGCAAACACTTATAATTTAAGAAATCTTCAGTAATCGAAAAGATATTTTTAGATGAACCTTACAAAATTGTTTGGCGTAGAATTCGAAAACGCAATAAAAATGGGGGTGCACATTTAAGAAAATGAAGCTAACTTGATTTTCTCCGAATACACTGTACAACATGAAAAATGTCCTTTAGGTGAAAATATATGTTTCTTGTATATTTTTGGCTGAAAATAACGAATCTGTAATTATTTTTTGTTTGCCACGCACCATTTTCCAAAAAATCCACATTTTAGCTTTTTACGTATCTATATTGTAGCACATATAGATGCGCTATGCGACTAGTCCCTCATTCTGAAGATCTTCCTATACCTACAGCTCCAGATAAATATACTGTTGATTCAGAGGAAGACACCTCCGATTACCCAAACCAACAAGATCCTGACTTTCAGCCATCTATATCTATGACATGTACACATCATGAAATCACACAGGCAGAGCTTAACGATGGAATGGAAGTAATCTAGCTGAATATTGCTGATCTGTTATCAGGGATACACCAACAGATGCCTACAAGAGGAAACGGCCAGAAATCATTTTAGCGTTTGTGTTTTCTATAATCAAGCCTCTGTTACATTTCTACAAAAACGGTACGTGATGGACCATTTTGGTTTTGATATATGAATCAAGCATCTTTTGTTTATACAGAATCACAGTTTCATCTAAAGGACAGAAAAAAAGTTCAAATTTGTTGTACAGTGTTACAGCATCAGCAACTGGTCTCCCTTTAATATGAACATGTTTGATTGTGAACTATTTTCTCGTATGATGTGAATTTTTCGAGAGATTATGATGTTTCAAGATAAACCCCTCACTTGGTCAACTGTGTACGCAGAATAATGCTGAACAACAAATAGTATTCAGGAACAATGCCAGTAGAAGCCTTTTTTGTAAACAGCCATTTTTGATAACAGTCATTTTTGTAACGGGCCTAAGAAAAAAACACCGATTTTGATTTAAGCGCCTTTATCTTATTTTGCCGTGTGGTTGGTGACTGCGATTGACTATCTATGAACTCAAAATCAGTGGGTTTTTTCCAAATTCCATCATCTGATAATTCTTTAAAAAAGTTCCATAACGCTAGTCTAATTAATTCAGTGTTACTTAAAATACCAGTTTAATTATCTATTTTTATTAAATTAAATTTCATTTGATCATCAGTTTCTAATCCGATTGTTCTTTCATCTACCCTTATATTTGTAGACTGTACAATTAGATCTGTAGAATTTTAGTTTGATACAGTAAAACAAAAGTAGATATAGATGCACATGTTCTTTTGCTTTCTTTTAAGGGTACGAGGACGATGAATCTGTCCGTAAGAAATAGTATGACGTTGTTTGGTATATGCCCTGTTATGGAAACAAGTAAGAATATATAATAATAACTATTCATTATACAATAATAATTCACTCGCTCAGACGACTCAAAATAGAGATCAGACTGTCTCTCTTTCTCTCGTCTATAAACATACTACTTTAATAAATATTTTTCACTGATTGTTCTGTTCTTGACGCCTCTACTGAATGTTTTATACAGACTTGAGATAGAAACAATACACCCACAGGTATTGTCTTATTTCTTTCGAGCAAATACAAAACTAAAATGCATTAATCTGTTTCTGTTTCACAGGCTCTTTAATTTAATGCGTTAATTTTCTTGGTAAAATTACTTTTATCTAGCGCTTGTCGTCCTTTTTCGCCACCACTGCTAGGTCCATGAATTCTGATTTAAATAAAAAATAAGTTCAATAAATTTCACTGTACCGCTAGTACTTAAAGCTTCCGTTGTGTTTACATCTCCAGCTCACAAAGTCCATTTAAGAAATTCAGTCGTTTAGCTCACAAGATTAAGAAGGAACGTTAATCAGTTGTTTTTGTTTCTTAGTTGCTTAAAAAAACAACTAGACAAAAGAATCATTTTCGATACACAGACAGATGAATTATTTGACTGATTATTTTATGTCGACTTATTTTACAGTTTAATTAAAAATTTCAAATGCCATCGAAGGTGTATGATTGTGAGTAGTGATGATTGTAGAAGAAAACCTGATTATTTACCCACGGATTACAATAATCACTGTTTCATGATTTATTATTTGGGTATCAGTCCCCTAGAAATCTTTTTAAAATTAGCTTTTTCAATTAAAAGACTCGAATATTATGACAGTTCTCCATGATTTTTAGTTCGACGCAGGGATAACATCTTGGGTACAACATCTAACGTAATAAGCTTCTCTATTACCCCTTCTTAATCCTATTTTAACTCGACAGTACCAGTTGTTTAGAACTTTCTTTGACGTTTCCGTCGGACAATATCCTGCTGATCTGGCTATAGGAATTAATAGAGAACAAAATTTTAAACCGCAAACCTTTATAACTATTGACATACACTGGGTGTCCAATTTATTATGACCACTTGATGTTTGTAAGCAAATTAACTATGATTTCACGCTGACGTTGCTAGAGGGGCAGACCATTATAAATAGGGAAGCAGGTTGTTGACCACGACAGTAGAAGTGATTGTTTCTGAAGATAATGGGTAAACGACGCGATTTAACAGCCTTTGAACGTTGGAATTAATTGAAGGAAATAAGGTCAAAGAATGATACGGTAGGGTAAGTTTATTGAGCCTTACGCGTTTCGGCATAACGCCATCATCGGAGGCTATACATCTACAAGGAGTTAAACTCGACAATCGAACAGCGCAGGGAAAACGAAACGAGCGGCCCGAAAGCAACGCTTTCACTGCCATACTCATCCAGGAAGTAACCAGGGGAAGTACACTAAACTAGGCAAGCCAGATGAAACCTAGTTAAGTCATCCAGAGGATAAGATGGGGTCCTTTCCTATAAGGACGAATAAGTTGATTGTTGATTGACGAGGGGCACGAGGAGCTATGAGATCCAGTATTCGGGAAAGATGGCCTTTTGGATGTCGTCGAAATTGATGTCCAGGACGTGTCGAGGCCTGCGATGCCTGAGGAAACTTCTAAACGTGAGTGGATGCTCCAGAATATCTGCAACCAGAGGATTGGGATGGTCCTTAATCTTCGGAAGCAATTTCTTTAGTGACTCCTGTGTGTAGCTATCAATTAAAGGTATATGGAATTCTTCAGCAATAGAAATATTTGTTGCGACTCTCCTGTCAAGTTGGGCGATAGTCCTCAGTGTAACGTTTTGGAAAAGGAGTTAAACTGGGTAACAACCGGGTAACAACCGGTTTTGATCCACATAGCCATCTACTAGGTCCGCGCACTCCTACAATCCACCTATCAAATTTAATATCTGTTTACATCCATCCAATAGCTATTTAAATATTATATCAATGTATATTATTTGTTTCTGTATCCCACACATCCTGTATAAATACCTGGCCGCGGCCAGTTTAACTCCTTTATGGAAGACCGATTGGGTTGGTTAGGCTTCTTGACTACCTCAGTGTATTTCATTTGGAGTTTATTCTGGTTAGATGAGCTTTGTGAAAGCGCTGCTTTCGTCCCATCCTAACAAATGTACACTTCACTGTTCGATTGTCGATTAGTTTAACTCCTTGTAGATGTATAGACTCTGATGATGGCGTTATGCTGAAACGCGTAAGGCGCATTAAACTTACACTACCGTATCATTCTTTGACCTTATTTCCTTCAATTAGATATCATGATACTCGACGAAGTTCAACCTGTGATCGGATGATTGTTGGCGCTTGGAGCCTTGGAGCCAGTATGAACAAAGAGCAGCTGTTGTTTAAGTGTTTAAAGACTGGACTGTCAACCGGAAAACTGGATCTGAGCGTGCGAATTGTGGCCGTCAGCACCTAGTCAATGCTCAGGCAGAATGGAGAGTGGTAAGACTGGTACAAGACAACAGAAGGGCAACAATGTATCAAATTACTGCAGATCTTAATCAGGGATCCTCTCAAATTACTGTATCGTGTGATATATGGAAGCCGAAGGGCTGTCTGCAGTTAACAAGATAAAACTTCTCCAATTCGCACAGGAACACAAGAATTGGACAGTCAAGCATTGGAAAAAAGTCACGTGATCCGATAAATCACATTTCTACTTGCATCAAGCAGCTGGCAAAGTAAGACTGGCGAAAACTGCATGAAAGCATGGACCCCACATGCATGAGTACAACCCTTCAAGCTGGTGAGAGCAGTGTTTGGGACATGTTTTCCTGGCATGATTTTGGGCCCTTTAATTCATGTGGAACAAATCAGAATAGCACAACATATCTAAGTATCGTTGCTGATCAAGTTCATCCTCTCATGTTGATGGCGTATCCCAATGGAGATAACGTTTGCGTGAGACAATGCGCCATGCCACGATGCTCGTATTGTGCAGGAGTGATTTCAAGAACATGAGGGAGACTTTACCTTGCTTAGGTGGCCCCCACAATCACCAGATCTCAATTCACCAGATAACGTGTTAATTTTTAATTAAAGAAACATACGTTAGATTAGGTTAAATAAAAAAAAATATGCCATAGAATTTTATTCTAATTCCCAACACCCCTGTGTTCTGTTTCTAATATCAGCGCTGAATGCAATTTTTTTAAAACATGAATATTACCTGTTAAGGGCTGAATCTCAATTACTAATATAATAAAGTACTTCGTGCATTATTAGTATCAGGAAAAAAACGAAACCAGTTATGTAATAAGTTCTTCTTGCCAGTCGTGTCATATGCGAGTGACTTAATCAAATAGTCAGGTGCTTTGCTTTCAAAATAAAGATCACCTATCTCTCTCAGTCACTGAATCTCTCTATTGCCATTTCTCAAAGAATTTAGAATAAAACACTTGTCTGGGGAAACTTGGGGGGGGGGGGTTCTAAAAATTAAGGCGTCGACTTCTAAGGTCATTTCGCGCCTTTTACACAAGTTATATCTATACGCAGCCCGGGACAAACACAAACATCCATGCCCACGGCGGGATTCGAACCCATGACCAGGCAGACTCGAGAACTAGAAAGCCTACGCCCCTAGTCCTCTCGGCCACCTGGCCGGTAGGGGGGGAAACTTGGGAGGAAATTGTTCGAGGACAGTTGTCCACAGTAGAGCAATTGTCCAGGGGGGCAATTGTCCTAGGAGACATTATCTTATGATACCCTGAACTAGGACAGGGGTTAGTTTCCAAATCTACTATATTCTAGGAGGCAGATATCCAGAAAGTAATTATGCTAGAACCGATCTAAACTTCCGACCTTAAAGAACAATACAAAGCCTTAATAAAATGCTCTCATTCCAGTATTTTATTTCTAAATAAATGCATACGATATAGAATATAAAATTTTACTGAATTGCCTTTTATTTTAATCAATTGTCGTAAAAAAAAAACTTCATTTAATTTGACTGACTCATGGTACGAAATTCCATCAGAAGCTATAGAATTTCAAATAAGATCATATGAAAATGATTATCTCATGTCATTTTATAAACAAATGGAAGATTAAAATATTGCCTTCATTTATTTTCAAAAACAACAACAACAATAATAATAATAATAATAATAATAATAATAATAATAATAATAATAATAAAATACAGATAAACCAGGGCATTTTCCAGGGTGACTCACTGAACCCACTCTGGTTTTGTCTTGCATTAAATGCATTTTTAAACAGACACTAACACCACAACGTATGGCTACACTATTAAAAACTATAAAAACTAACGCTTTCACTACACGCTTTCACACTTACTCTACAAGGACAACATAAAAATCTACGCCTCCACACAAACACAATTGCACTAGTTACTCGACATTACACAAACTGTCAAAAGACATACACATGCAATTTGGGTTGGACAAATGCAAAACTATTCACATTGAGAATGGAGTACTCAGGGAAGGGACTTCACATTAGAAGAACCAGGTCACATTGCTGCTATGAAAAATGACGAATTTTATAAATGTCTAGGATTTAAACAAGCCTAGCTTCTGGAGCACAAACATATAAAGAATACATTCACTAAACAATATCTTCATAGGCTAGAGGCAATACTTAAAACACATTTAAATTCCAGAAATTTAATCAAGGCTATCAATACTTATGCCATCCCAATACTCTCGTAATCCTTTGGAGTTATACAGTGGACACACACATCTTGAGGGACTTGAAAGGAAACAACGTAAACCGCTTACAAAGCACAGAAAGCACCATCCACACACAGCTACTGAAAGACTCACCCTGCTTTGTTCAGAGGGAGGCAGAGGTCTTATTGATATAATAGATCTACACCAGAAACATACTCAGTCACTCAGAGAATTCTTTTACTCTAAACAACACTCATCACCAATACACAAAGCAGTCTGTATGGCTGATACAAAATACACACCTTTGAATCTGAACAGCGTGCAGAACACCCATAATATTCCTACAACATGCACTAAACTTCAATCATGGCTCGGAAAGCAACTCCACGGTAGACATCCTTCTGATCTCAACCAGCCTCACGTCGACAAAAAAGCGTCGAACATTTGGTTGAGTGAAGGGAGTCTCTTTGGGGAAACAGAAGAACCATGATTGCCATACAAGACTAGGTTATAAACACTAAAAGCTACAAAAAACATATCAAAGATTCGACTGATGGGTCTTGCAGGAAATGCCATATCGCAGAGGAAACCATCCAACATGTCGTATCCAGTTGCAAAATACTCACGCAAACTAATTATTTACACAGACATAAACAGGTAGCCAACATCGTACATCAACATCTAGCTAAGATACACAAGATTAGGGACATCCATACTCCATACAATAAATATATCCCAGACACTGTTTTAGAGAACACCACACAAACTATATTTTGACAGAGCTATAATCACTGACAAAACTATCTCATAACAGACCAGACATTCATTAGTAGATAAGCAAAACAAAGTGACCTACATAATTGATATCTCCCCACCCCCAACACACACAACTTATAAAAGACATATATTGACAAAATCACTAAATATACGGATCATGCACACGAAATAAAACGCCTTTAGGGAGTTAACAAAGTACACATTGTTCCTGTCGTTCTTTCTGCCACTAGGGTTATTCCATACTCAGTACACAAAAGCCTGTTAACACTAAATTTAAACCCACACTTATACAAAACCTTACAGAAAGCCACAATTCTAAACACCTGTCACATAGTAAGGGAATTCCTACATCCAAACATCAATACTCCCATGAGCGCATAATTTTTTTTCCTTCCTTGCATTTGAGTCCTTTGGGCTTGGCCCTCTCCTGGGTCCGCCTCTGGGATTTGACCTCCGGATTTGATCCGAGTTTGGTTTCCCCAAACAACAACAATAATAATGGGATTGCCTCTGAGACTTAACTTCCAGAATTTTCTTAAATTTGATCTTTCCAAAACAGTAAGAATATATTTATGTTCACAATAGAGGAGCCATTTCACACAGCAAGAGGAAAAATACGGATAAAAATTAGAAAGGAAGGAGGAACTTGCTCATCAGGCGTATATTTAGTAAGTGTACTTATAAGCTCTTTTGTCTTATTTTAGTAAGTTAGAAATTTTGTAATTCTTAATTTCATTAGTAATTTACTTTCAGTTCTTAGGAACATCTTTCATATTTTCCACAGCGTCTTAATACAACTTTTTCATGATCCGTACTTCTGCAAACATGATTATGATATGCACCCTCAAATTGAAGATGTATGGAAATAAAGACGACCCCCTTTACTTTATAATTCTTTACAGAATACATCATTAAAAAAAACATGGAAATGACGAGAACAGCATGTCCTAAATAATATGCCTCTGCGGCTTAGTTTTAAGTTTAGCTGAATAATTTTAACATTGTTAAAGTGCAACATTGAAACCAGCATTGCCTCCATAATATATGGCATCCAGAGATACAATAAGGTGCGTCTCAAAAGTTTAAAGAAACATGTTTTTGTTCAAAAGAAAAAAAGACTATTGAAGGTACATACAAATGCTTTAATTTCTAGCTGTACGAAGCACTTAAAAGAAACTCCTGAAAATATTATTCACGAAAACATAACAGAAATAAAAATATTCAACAAAATGGAATTTTGGGTGTCTCAAAAGTTTAAAGAACGACTTAAAAAACATTGCATGAATTATACAATGGCTTAAATTGAACGACCATTTGTCTTGACCGTTTCAAATACTCTGTTCAGCATTGAGTTTATGAGGTTGAACAATGTTTCTGGTCTTACATTGTACCATGCATCTTCAACTGCTCTTTTCAATTCATCAATCGAAGAAAATTGACGTCCGCCGGCATAAATTGCACGAGACATGATTCCCATAAATTGCACGAGATTCTCTATGGGATTTAGGTCAGAGCTTTTTGGGAGCCACGTCATAACGTGAATATTTTGTTTTCTGAATCACTCCATTGTTGATCATGAAGTATGGATGCTGGCGTTATCCTGCTGAAACACGAATTCCGAGCCATATAAATGATCACAGGCGGGCAACAGATACTGTGTAAGGGTTTCTTGGTATGTCAGCGAATTTTCTCTTCCACTGATGTGTGACATTCCATGTCAGTGAATGTCACATGGGTCCGGTGAAGCAAGTGTAGGGGTTTATTTGGTCCTTTTCTTTTATATAAAAACTTTTGTTTGAATCTTCTCTCTCTTTGTTTCTCTCGAAAGTGTTTATTAATTTAGATATTTTTTTTCTTTAGTACATAATTTAATTAGTAAAAAATAATATTTTTTTTTAGAGGTTTAAATATATTCAGTTTAAAAGGCTCTTGTTTATTTTAAATAATTGTTGACGTTTGCTGTTACAACGATGGTCGTGCAACAGGAATCGCCATTGTTACCGAGAAAGCATTGTTTCTGGGATCTTTTCCGAGAAGCTGTGCAATCTCGGATTTTTTATTTATTGTTGTTGTTTTTCTGTTTTTGGATAAAATTTTTAATTTTTTTTTTTTGGCTGCAAGCAACCGCTGGAGACGGTTGGTGAGTTAGGTGGAACGCCGATAGGTTCGAGTGTTGCTGTGTTTTGTTTTCGTTTCTTCGTTAATGATGTTTGAATTACGATTTATTTAATTGCTAATCCGTGCAAAGTATTAGATGCAATTTATCCGTAAAGAAAAAGTATCCCAGGTCCAAGAATACTCCGACGCTGTTTACCCTGACTGGTCGTCATGTTCGATCGGAAACTGCAGATATACGCATCATAGGAAGACAACGAGCAATGTAGATGTCATTTTGGTGAGTCCGTTCTATGTTGTGTGTTGTATGTTGTCCGTTTTAATTTTATGGTAACGTCCGGTTAACACAACTAAGATTTAGTGCAGTAGGAACAGGAGATCTTGAGCGAAACTGCATTCTTTAAGGAAGTTGCATGTTATGCCCGCGTGGGAGTGTCGGTTACTCTAATTGAGAAAACGTATGCCGATTACGATCTCACCGGAGGGCATTTTATGCTACCTTAATGAGTAACGCACACATTGAGTGCAGACAAGAGGTTACTGCAGGCCTCCTCTTATGTGATAATTAATTAAAAGGTCTGCACGACGCTTGTAGGCGTTGAATCTAGGGTACAATAGCACTACCAATGTGTGTGTGAAAAGCGAATTGAGTAGCGTTTTCCTATATAAGGATTGTCCTCGACCTCTGAGATGCGTGGTGATTACCATGCAGAACATTTAGTTGTGTAATCCGACGCTTGGAGTGTTAATGCACTTGCTGTAATGTTAATAAGAATTAATATAGTGCTTTAGTCAGAGAGGGCCCTCTGCTGAGTTTAAATTCATATTAACAGTAATTTCTATGAGCTACACATTTAATGCACAGTTGATCATTAATATGTAAATGATACTAATTTGAATATTATGTGGGGTTTTTTTTGAGAAATAAAGAGAGACTATCTAATTAATTCAAATTGGTCAGCTGCAGGATTTTATTTTGTAATTTTTAAGAATCACACCTCGAAAGTATCAGTCCCGAACCCTTGACACACGTTCCACCCGACACTAGTTGTTGTTCAATATAAAGTGGGGGAGGTGGGTCACAGATGAAAGCCAAATTGGTGGTACCGTTGACTGCGAAGCCCCCCAAAACCATGACAGATCGTGTTTTTGGTGGAATCATGAACTCCTCTTCAAGACATTATAAACCCCTGCTGTGGATCTTCCAGTAATTGTGACAATCTCAGCAACAGATAGTCCGTTGGCTTTCAATCGCCAGATTTCAGCCACTTCATCGGTTGTGAATTGAGATTGGCGAGGCATTGTCGTAGGTCAATTGTAGTGGAAAAAAGCTTTCTTTGAAAAAAAAAATGACTAACTGCGCAACAGATTAATATCCTGTCACTCGCAAATTTACATATTGGACGTCTCCATTCAGCATCTGAGGGTAGTTCTTTAAAATTTTGAGACACGCAAAATTTCATTTTGTTGAATATTTTTATGTCTATTACGTTTTCGTGAATAATATTTTCAGGAGTTTCTTTTAAGTGTTTTGTACAGCTAGTAATTAAAGCATTTGTGTGTACCTTCAATAGTCTTTTTTCTTTTGAACAAAAACATGTTTCTTTAAACTTTTGAGACGCACCTTATCTCGCTGGATTGCACAGTATGTTCAAAATTATCTATTATTCTCTTTGAATAAAGGAACACACGTTGCTACGATTTTGATTGATCCATATGTTTTTGCAGATGTTCTAACTGGTCATGCCCCGTTTCTTAAGGCCGTGATAGATTTCATGTATCTATCAAGTCGTTTTTGAAGAATTTATAATTCCCAGACAAAAGTATTCTGTTCAAGAGTCGCCTATACTTTGTGCTTGAAAGAAATGAATTTGTTCTCTAGGTTGAAAGTATAAGGAAAATGGTCGAATGTTGTATATGAAAAATCTTCATAATAATCTAGCAATTTGTTTTTCTTGAATTTGGCATAGAATTTTAAATTTATTTTTAAAATATTATATCATTTCTTAAAATGTGTTTTGCTACAGCAAATTTTTCTTTTCGGACAAATTTTACTCTCACACATACACTTTGTTTAATTGGACTCACTTAAATTTCGCCATGTTTCATCATTCTGCATGTACCTGAATTTTGCAGATATGCATCTTGTCTTTGGGGTTCACTAATAACTTACAAAGAATGTTGGGGCTGTGAAGGAGATATTTAAGCCCTGGTTATTAAAAAATCAACTTAATTTCTATCATTTTATTATCAGTTTTATTGAGAATAGTGATGTTTGAAATCGTTTTCTCTGTTCGAGTACTTTTTGCAAAAGTTTAGGATTGTATCTATATTGTTAGGCGGTTTTGTGGATGCGATTAAATTCTTTGAGATAATTTTCTTTACTTCAGAGGAATAAGCATAAGAGGTTTATTTTAACTTTCTTTTATTATAATAGTCAAAGCTTTAGTAATTTTAATATTTGCTGATGGTCATTTTTGCCGGTTATAAAAGGGATCCTCGTTACCGTAAAAAAAAACGTTTGCCAACTTAATTTATTATTATTTTTTTTAGATTTTACTGTCATAAAGAGAAAAATTCTTGAAATATCCTTCTTTCTTTTATAGCAAACTTATCAAGACTATGGTGATGAAGTCGATTATAAAAGTGTTGTTTTCTATGCACTCGGGACCAAACATTTCTATGAAATAGAGCCAAGAAAGGCGAGTTTTTAGAAAAAATTTTAAATGCTAATTTACATTTCCTTCAGCAATAGTAATTAAGGAATACTATTTTCCAACACGAGAAAGTTTTCATTAGGAGACTTCAATTGTGTGTTATTTAAGCCAAGCTTATTTAAAAAACATAAATAAACCTTCAAATGTCACTGTAACTGTACCAAATATAATTTCATTTATTTGTTTAAACTGCACTTTTATACATCAGTGTTATTCATGTATATTTTTCAATAGCGTTCCAATGTAATATTTGTATGATAAAATACCGTGTGTCTCAAAAGTCGCGTGCCATATGAAAAGTTAATGAATGTTGGCTTTATGTTCACACGGTTTCGCAAGCTTATCATTCATGTTCAAAATGTGCACCATGCACTCGAAAACAATGTCTCACACGATCCGAATTTCCTTCTGTCATGTGTAAAGGTATAGCTGGTGGGCTTGGGAATATCAGGGTGCTGGCGATGAAATTCGTCTGACGCTTTTCGAGATGTTCTGTGGTAATCTCCTTAAAGAAGTATCAGCTCTACACGTTGTTTGGTGTCAACATAATTCCTCTACTTCACTATTTCACCTACAAAATCAAAGCAACCAATTAATCCTTTGGCACGCGACTTTTGAGACACACGGTTAAAGCTTATATAATTGCATTTCTTTTAAGAATTTTTTTTCTTTTTTTTAACACATGTACTTATTAAAGGTAATTTTTATATTAACAGAGTTTATTTTTAAAGAAAGCAAATTATTTTATTTCAGTATGAATTCGTGAATTCACCTAAGAATCCATGTGTTTCAGAAGCTAATTATGTTAAGTGTAAAGACGAGTGCTTTTTTAAATATTATAAAGAACACTTCAAATGTAGGTAAGCAAAAGAAAAAAAAAGAAAACACTATCCCTTATGCTTCCCTTATGTCTTTTATAATTTTTTTTGAAAAGCAATTTTCGAATCACGTCAGCAGTCATGTACCACTCAGTCACTGGTTCTCTTACCAATTGCTACTTCTTCGATGTCATCCACTAATTAGAGTGGTGGAGGGAATACTACTACTACTACTAATAATAATAATAATAATAATAATAATAATAATAATAATAATGCTCTTGCAAAAAGATACAACAACTTTATTTACAAGCGGAATCGCAATAAACAATAATAGAAACGAATTAGTAATTCAAGTAAAATAGAGAAAGCATATCCTACAAGAAACTTTTTCACAAACAAACGGTGTACCAGATGTGATATTTTTGCCCAAAACTGAACAAGATCATGTAAAAATGCAAAACACCTCCTTATAGTTCAACATTTTCTTTTTAATATGACATATAAAATTAATACTTGATACAAATGAGTTTGAATATCGTGCCACTGAAATTACCCCGTGACATTCCAGTTTTATAATCATAATTATTCATGAGAGAATGGAATCCCGAATATTAATTTATGCTCATTATTGCTTTATTACAACCTTGAGTTGTTTACTTGAATAATCTTGAACTGAGACAAGTTATAAAGGATAGCTTATTCCTCTTTTATTAAATTTCTAAACCTGGATAAATAATTTTGTTAGAAGTTTAGTATCACTTTTTTCTGAAGGAAAGTTTCCCTCTCTTTTCAAGTTTGTTTATTGCCTAAGTTCGATATGCTTTTAGCTTTCGTTCCCCTTTCTCCGAACAACGATGATAGGCTCTCGTGGGATGATCCATCGGATTAGCACCTCGGTTGAAGCAGCTAGAAGCCTTTGAATTTACGACTGGTTATGGAAACGAGTCAGATTGGAAAGAAAGAGTGGATCGCGGGGGTGAGGTTAAAGACACCCAAGGAGGAAAGTTTACCCGCAACAACAATTAAGAACAGCAGAAGGCAGACCAATAGCCCTCTGCCATACAACACCCGCACATTGTGAATCTCTTGTAGGTGGTTGTGAGACGAATTGGCGCCTAATTCAAGAGTCCAGAAACGGGCTTTTGGCTTCATTTTAACCTTATGTTTGACCCCCAAATTCTGGACCTTTGACGTCATAATCAATCGCTGACTGGTAGTTTCCAAACCCCATCTAGAACAAGGGAACTTTTTCTGAGATTCAGTGTTCTCTTAGATTCTGCACCATCTAGGACACTAGCAGATTTCTCCATTTCTGCTCTCTACACCATGTAGAGTGAACACCAAAAATATTTTAGTTCAATTCTTTTATATTTCATTTACTTCCATGGTGCAAAAGTTATAACTTTAATTTTGCTCGAAACCAAGGCTTTTTAATGTAGTTTACCTATAGCTGCGACCCAGCTAAAACAATGACAGTTATCCCATAAAATTCAGTTAGTATTTGTCCCTAAAATGACGTGACCACGTTCAAAGACTCCCATTTGAGCCACAAAACATCGGCGGCAGACCATCCAGCCCAGATTCCTAAGAAGCAAGACCATTTGACTCGTCAAAAAGTGTACGTATAATCTATTTTCCCTGGCCATGAAAATCGTTTTCTATTTTATAAATTTTCATTGGTTATACTTTGTTAATCACATTATGGTTCAGATTCATATTTACTGGAACATGATTAAATTAGTGACGCTAGTTAATGCAGACTCATAACTTCTTATTTTACTATGAATAAACCTCATTGTTATTGTTAATCTTAAAATTGAGTCCTTCTTTCTTATCTCAACCCTTTTGGGCATGAATCTGTGATGGAAGAAGTATTATGTAAGATTCGGTATTGGGTTTAATATTAATTGGTAATTAGTTAATTAACATTTTTCCCAATAGTAATCGGATGACGCAGTCGTTTTCTAATTTATTGGATATGGTAATTAAGGTGAAGTAAACCGGACCCTTACACCCCTGTGGAGTCCCAGTTTATTATCATGCTTATTTAAATGAGAATATAGTTCTGAATATTAATTTATTCGTATTTCTGCTTACTACCAGCATTTAATTGTTTATTTGAGCATTATTGAACTAAAGACGGGCCACAGAGGAGAATTTATCCCTCTTTTATTAAATTTCTAGAATTGGATAGATAATTTTGTTGTAAGTTAGAATCTCTCTTTTGTCTGAGGAAATGTCTCCCTCTCTTCTTGAGTTTGTTTATTACTTGCTTGTGGAATGCTTTTAGCATCCATCCCTTTTTCTGAATAACAATGACGGGACCTGTGGGATAAGCCATTAGGCATTGACCCTTCTATTTGAGGCAGCTAGAAGCCTTTTGTAAATTATGACTGGCGAAAGGATGCAAGCCAGCTTGGAAAGGAAAACGAATCGCGGGGGTGAGATCAAAGACGCCCTGGGAGGAAAGTTTACCCCAACGGCAATTAAGAGCAGCAGAAAGCTGACCAGTGACCCCCTCTACCATGCAACACCCGCACATCTGGAGATTGCAGGTGGGTGTTAAGACGAGTTGATGCCATTCAAGATCCCAGAAACAAGCTTTTAGCTTTAGTTTTGACCTTTTCATTGAACCCCAAAATTCCAGATCTCTGACGACATAATCAATTGCTGATTGGTCGTTTCCAAACCCCTTCTCGAACGAGGGAACTTGTGATTTTGAGAGAAGCAGTGGTCTCTAGAATCTTGCATCGTTCAGAGCACGAGCGGCCTTTTTCCAATTTCTGCCCTCTCATGTGCGGGCATACCGAAGCGTAAGTGACGGGGTTGGATCTTTGTAATCCGACCGATAGCAACCCTTTTGCTGTCCATGTCCGGCTCACGGGCGTCCGTCATGGAGGGAACATCAAAATTCCTTTAGTTAAAATTATTATTTATTTTATTCTAATCATGGTGCAAAAGTTTAACTTTAATTTTGCTCGATAAACGAGGCTTTTTAACGAAAGTATTCATAGTTGCGACCCAACTTAAATAATGACAGTTTCCCATAAAATTCAGTTAGTATTGTCCCCAAAAATGACGCGATTACGTTCGAAGATTCCCATTTGAGCCACAAAACATCGGCAGAAGATCAACGAGCCCAAATCCAAAGAAGCAAGACCATTTGATTCGTCAAGAGAGTATGTATGATCTATATTTTCCCTTTGGCCATGAAAAAGCGTTTTCTTTTTATAAAATCTCATTAGTTAATTATATTACGGTTCAGAATTCATCTTTATTGTAACCTAATCAAGTTAGCAAATTTAGTGTTCCAAACTCATATTTTAGTCTTCAATTATTTTCTTTCTATCTTTTATTATGAATAAATTTCGTTGTTATTGTTAATCAAAACCTTGAGTCCCTCATTCTATTCTCGCCCTTCTTGGCACGGACTTGTGTGGAAGAATTACTATGTAAGATTCGGTATTGGGTTTAAATATTAATTGGTAATTAGTTAATTAACATTTTTTCCGATAGTAATCGGATGGCGCAGTCGTTTTATAATTATTTGGTTATGGTAATAAAGGTAAAGTAAACCGGACCCTTACACCCCTCTAGTTTCAAAATTTAGAAACATCACCTAATTTGCCTATTAAAAAATTAACGAATTTATATAAAGTAGACTTTCGCTTAATAAACAGTATTCCACAATGGCTTAAGTAACACTGTTAACCTCTGAGGAGAAGAAAATTATTGTTGGGGTTAAAGAATCAGAGAAGACAATTTAAGAAATTGTATAACGACTGTTGCGTTCAAAATGAGATGTTTCAAGTGCCTGAAACGTGAAAGAGAAGAGAATGGTACTATTTGAGTGCAAATCATCGACCTAGGAGGCCGCGAAAAAACAAATGTGACTTGAGAAAGTTGAGACCTATTGTGAAAAAATATAGGCTTGTCTCAGCATCAGTCTTCACTGTGCTTTGGTCCAGAAATCTTCGATAGAAGATACCAAAAACCACTACTTGGCAAAGATTAACTGAATTTGGCTACAGCACGTGTTCCAAAAAAACAAATCCCTCATCTAAATTGAAGTTAACGCAATGAATGAGTTAAGTGTGCGAGATAACATAAGGGTTGGTTCCCTGATGACTGAAAGTCATATGGACTGACGAAAGCACTTTTGTCTCGGTGTTACAGCCCACAGATGCCTTGTGTATCATTCCAAGGGAGAAGAATACAACCGAAACTGCTTGAGAACAACTGCAAAATTTCCTCAAAAGGCCAAGATGTGCGGATGCTTCACAGCAGCTGGAGTAGGAGAAATGTGCATCATCAGAGGAAAACTTTCTCATCCCGACTCTGGAAAAACTGGAAGAATAAGAAGAAGAACAAGAAATGAAACTTGTGTTACAGAAAGACAATATCAGCTGCCATAAATCTCACCAATGAAGGCATAGTTTCAGAAAAACAACGTTCCACCGTAGAGAACAAACCAGCAAAAACGGGCTTAAATCCGATCGAGAATTTACTGATGCACATGAAGCTTCAGGGAGAAACGCCAGTCAACTTCGAGGAGCTGAAGTCAGCCATGAGATATTGCTGGGCAGAAATCCCTGCTTCCTTTTGTGAATCAATAGTGATGAGCATGCCAACACGATGCAGGGCAGTCATTATATTCAAAGGGATATCCCACTAAATATTGATAATTTTTTTTCACAGTTCAACAAGTTAACATTTGTTTAATGTTATTTTTTGTTCGTAAATTTTATTTTTGGTTTGTTATTTTACAGTTCTTCTGCTCGTGTTTCTAAACTTCTGAAACGCCAAGTGAATGTTTCTAAACTTTTGAAATGAGAGGGAGTCTATTCAATGGCTGATATTCAAAATTATTTGTACCAAATATTAATTTTTATGGGTCATATTAAAGAGAAAAAGTTGCTCTATTGGGAGCTGTCTTTCATTTCTCATAACTTTGTTCAGTTTTGTGAAAAAAAAACCCATCACATATAGTAAGTACACCGTTCTTTTGTGAAAAGGCTTCTTTTGAAACGGGTTTGTATATAAATGTAGAAGTCCGTAACTAGAATGTAATTAACTTTCTTACACTTAATCTAATCTGTTAAATTCAATAAATTCTAACCACGATGAAAACACTTCAAGAAACAGTAGCACTTAATATGCCCTACACGTTGGTCTTGGTGCCTTATTTTTCTTGGTACACAGAAATGAAAGAAGTAAGAGGACTGACTTGAAAACTACTTTTATTTCTCCACATAATCTTCCCGTACAATGAGGTATTTATCCCATAATTTCACAACCCCCTCAAAACCAGCAGTACAAAAATCTTTGGGCTGCTGTCTGAACCAGGGGGTTAATACCCTTTGTACCGCTTCATCGCCAGGAAAGTAATGCCCTCAACTTCTGGGATCACTAGGGCATATTGGTGACCTCATTCCGGCAGCAAGAGTAAACTGCAAATGTCGACTTCTACTATAACATCATGAAACTTCCTAATGTTATTAGACAAAAGCGACTAGAACTCCTCATTAAAGGCATATAGTTATTGCGTGATAACGCGTGTCCTCTTATTGCCAACAAGACAGCTGAGATGCTGCGAAATTCAACTGAGAAGTTTTCGAGCATCCTTGGAATTGCTCCAAGCGACTTGCATTTGTTTGGCTCCAATCTCAAAAACTATTTAAAAATGGCTACCTCTAACACGCTATAGAGCTTCAAACAATCCGGCCACTCATCGATGGCAGCACGCACTGCCTCCAAGGATAAGGAGGCTGCTGCAGCAACAAGATTTGCTTTCAAGCCCTGGATATTGCGGGAAGGCTTTGAGCAAGACTTCTCCAAAATGGTACAAATGCGATAGTCAAGGGAGTTAAGATCGGGGCTTCCAGAGGGTCAATTTTCTGCAGTGATGAAATCGGATAAATTCTCTTGAACTCAACGCTGTGTGGTTTTGGCCTTGTGGGTGGGTGCTGAGTCTTGCTGAAAGACCCACTGCTTTCCAGAAAACAGGGTATTTTAAGGGGCTTAACAACTTCTTCTAAAATGTCCTTTTGTAATTCGGAACTTTCGTTTTGACACCTTAATTCATACAAATGCAATTTGGTCAACCAGTCATAACCCAAGGTCAATTTAAGGAACCCTTCCGAATATGCATTCAGCAGATGAGTGTTTATACGACACCTGCCACAGAAATTTACATAAACCAACTCATAGTTGCCCATTGCTTTGTAGGGACATGAATTTCGGCACGATATGTAGTTCCGCTAGTTCTAATTTCAAAATCAAATGTTGATTTATCACCTTCGACACGCTTTCTCCAATACTTCGCTCGTTGGTGTGATCGTCTCTCGCAGCTGACGAATTGACAATGACGTCTCTTTTGAGTCCACAGTTTAAGATTTCTCGTACGGGGTCTCCTCTGGCGTGTTAGCGATTTACTGTTTACCGTCGAATCTTCTCATCTCTATGGGTGTCCTCACTTTTTGCCTAGTCACATGGCGTCTACCGCTTTGCTGTGGCGATTCTCTGTGTTCTCGCTGAATCTCATCGTCGTTAATTGACACATTCTTGCCGTGAACTCGTTTATAGTGGCGCTACTATGCATCATGGGGATGAAGTAGCATTGGTATACACCATACTGCCATTAATATCCGGACACTTTCGATTTTAGACGTTTTGTCGAATATCTAGAAAAATACTTGATGAATTATCCTGAAATTTCAGGGGTGTAAAAAGGATGTTACAAAACGATAAGGGGCTTTCTCCAAACTTTTATTTTTGGATCGGACACCAGTATCAATTTCTTCTTCTTACGCTCCTATGAAGTCTATATTTTTTCATGTCAGCGTAAAGAGAAGAAGTTGATGCTGGTGTCCGATCCAAAAATAAAAGTTTGGAGAAAGCCCCTTATCGTTTTGTTTATTTTTGAGAGCAACTGAAATTCAACTCATTCTATCGGCGATATCTTTCTCAATTTTCACGATATTTGCTTGGGCTTTTTATAAGAGTAGCTCTATACATTTCGCTAATAAATTATGCAAAAGACAATTTGGTAACGCATGCGCAGTTAAACATTATTTAGTAAAAATGCTCATATTTCATCAAATATTTAATATTTTTCTATTCTGATTGCAGGGTCTTGTCTGTACTGTAGTTTGTCAAGTTTCCTGTAAATGGCATTGCACTGGTTTGAAAATCCTGCGTGTTATAAACAAAAAACTTACGAAAACATTTCGACCTTTTTAAAGAAATCTTTATATCTCCATGAATATACGTTTTATTCTCATGCAAATGAACACAGAAAAGTAAAACAAGCCTCTTAAGCATATGCTTCAGCTACAATGCATTTCAAGCATTAAATTTTACAGGGCGATTCCAAACATTATTTTTTTGGTTCACTTCTTTGCTGGTCCCCTATTTGCCTTTGGGAGAAAACCTTCACTGAAATATATGAGGTGTAACATCCTTTTTACACCCCTGAAATTTCAGGATAATTCGTCAAGTACTTTTCTAGATATTCGACAAAACGTCTAAAATCGAAAGTGTCTGGTCATTAATGGCAATATGGTGTATATGTACAGTCAACCAAGGGAAATAATCCACACGAGTTTAATACTTATTATTACATTTTATGCTAATGTGCTGTTTAAATAGTTTTTTTAATTATAATTATTTAAATTTAATAATCGTAATAATGTTAACTCTGAATGTAATATTAAATGAATATTGAAACGATAAAACTTAGAATAAAATTCAAGTGTGGATTATTTCCCTTTGACGACTATACTTTGTGATTAGAATAACGCAATTAATGTGCTAAGTTCTATTTTCGTTTTTTGTAAACAGGTTCCCGTTTATTTCTGAAGAAGTGAAGTTAAAATCTTGTTCAATGGTTGATTTTCTCAACGAAAATCACACAGCAAAGGACGTATACACAGATATTTTTTACCTCTTGTTGTCGATGGATGGTTCTGAGTGCTACTGTAATAGAGCTTGCAACAGAAAAATACTCTATTTCAAAACTCTACACTCTACGGAATTTAATCAACCTACCACAACTCAAGACTTTGTTTTGAGCAAATCCGGATTTGTTTACATAATTCAATATCTCTCATACGACGTCATAGCATTGTTGTGTGACATTGGTGGAAATCTTGGGTTGTATTTAGGATGGTCATTGCTATCAGTTTTCGAGTTCTTTTTGATTCTGTACAATAAATATACGAAAATGACTCCTCAATTCAATCAGTTTGATCCTATTTACCGTAAAGTGTCTAAACATACAAAAGAGTTTACTAGCAAATTCGACGAGAACATACAACTGCAGAACAGTTTCCATACTTTCTTCAAGAATAATCTATTCAAAGAAACTTTCAAATCCGCGGTGGCTATTATCTGCATCGGATTTTCAGCTTACCAACTTTATGATAGAACAATGTTTTATTTCAGTTATCCAAGCGTCTTCAAAATTGAAGTGGAAGCATACAAAAGTGTCCCTTTTCCGGTCATAACAGTTTGTGGCAATGCAAATAGATATAAAGTGATCAGAAAAAATTTCATGATAGAAAACAATCTTCCAAAAAATAAAAGGGTGGACATCATTGATTTAATTGATACTCGCAAGCGTATATTACCCAATAAACTTTGGAAGAGCTCTGAAAATATCAAGTTATTTATAAATATCACCAACCTAGCAGATATGTGGGTAAGCCGATTTTGGTATTTTTTTCCTACAGTAGATGTCGTATTTCTGTTTTATGGTTCAATAATTTTCTTTTGCATTTTAGGATGCCTCTAGATATGTTTACGGGAGTCGGAACATTACATCCATTGATTTGCCTCATGGAAGATGTTCAAAAATAATTACAGGTTAAAATGAATGAATACATTTATTCCACTGCCTCATTAAATAGTAGTCTCCTTGTTCATACCATTTTCTTGGCTGTCAGCGACATCATTCTCTCACAGCTTTTTGCAATTCTTCGTCCGAACAAAATTTTCTATCTTTCAGTGTGATTTGCAAAACAAAAAATCTCACGGAAAGAAGTCAAAAAATGTCTTCGGTATTAATGGCTGCCCCCCATCTTAAAAAATTCTTCATTGGAGGCCTTTTAGTCTCAAAATAATGAATAGCAACATGATCTTCCTCCTGACAGTAAATTTATAAATTAATGACATACAAAAGTTATTGGCACTTCCTCCATAACTCCCGAAAAGTAGCATTTCCAGGTGTGTGTGAGGAGGTAGGGTGCATCTTAGTTGGTGCATCAAGTTACAGTGTCATGATAGCTACCAGATGATGCATCGCATAGGAAGTTGTTCAGTCATACATGCAGGTGTTTGGTTGCGTTAGTGGACAAACTGAGAAAACAGGAAACCAGATAATCTCCCTCCCTGTGAGAGAATCAAGACAAATGCCAACATGAAGGCTTTTAGGGTACATCATGGAATCTCATGCCTCATATTCGCTGTATCTTGAGCATAGTGGCTATGCTCGGTTCGACGCAACGAAACTATGGCTCATGGTGAATGTTCTCCAACGATGAGCTTCACATGGCTTCCAGATATGGCTGGGATACCCCAAAGAATGGTTTTCTGCAGCAATAAGCACACCCACAGGTCGATGGGTGGAAGTGCATAAAAATAGCAGGGAATACCTCGATCATTATAGCCCCAATCATTTTTGAACGACCTAAATGTAAGGGCCATACAAATGAAAACGAGAATTTGTATGTGGGGGGGGGGGGGGAAGACGACGTGTAAGAAAGATCACATTCTTAATATTCCCTAGGAAACCAGATTTATGAGACTCCCTGTTAAAGTTTTAATGTTAAAATCAATGTTTCCAAAAGTGTGAAATTTGCTTAAAATGTAAACATATTGCAAATATTAATTTATTATTTATTTAGTTGATTTACTCGTAATTATAAGGATCGCCCAAATGAAACTGAGAATATGTAAATTTGTTTTGGTTTGTTGGTTGGAATATAAAAGTAAGGGCGATACATGCGCTGCAATCGGATACACATAGTCGCCTGATTAGTTATAGCAAGTGTCTCAGAGTCAAAAGAATATGGACATCTTGAGTGCGTTACAAGAACATCCGTCGAAATCATGATTCACAGTTTTCAATGAAGTGCCAGATCTCATTTTAGCGGCCTTTGAAAGTTTTTTTCAATAGCCTAAAGATGTGGTAGTCTCAGGGGAACTGATGAGCGTTCAGACGATCTAAAAGAAATAGGCTTTTCTACTCGAAGAAAAATGTGACCATCACTTTTTCAACTCTTATGCAGGAATAGGGTTTGTTTAAGCGTGGAGAACTAGAATGCTGCCTTCCCATACTCATCCATTTCTGGTCGGATTGGACCAAGTTTCGTCTTAGGGGGAACTGCCTCCTCTTTGCATGAAAACAAAGCACATACGTCAGGCAAGGACTCATTGCGTGCAAACTGCTGTGTCCCAGAACCCTTTCTCACGGAGAAATTTACCGCATTGTGATTCGGCGATTGTGATTCGGCGATTATTTCTCTGGCACAATGGCAACAAATCTATTGCTTTCTATGGTGATTCTATGCTGAAATGCAAATGTGCTTTACCAAGTTTTGGCATCTCTTTCGTGCTCACACATTCTGTACGAAATACACCCATACCAACACAAATTCTTCATACGACAATAAATATTCGCCTCCACTAACATTTACTGTCGTGAGAAATTGAATAACTATCACTGGGCCTGATTGGACGAATCCATGTCGCACAAGATTGTAGTCTACTTGTTTCAGTATGTGCAAACAGCACACTAATACTGTCCGATGATAACAGCTTGGATTTTGACATACAATACCATTTCCCTGCATGAACGCGGAAGTTTCCTTATTTAAAGAACGATGCTAATAAACGTCTCACTTTCATTTGTACGACCGTTATAGTTATAAATGAGAATATTGGAAAACAAAACATAGATGAATTCCGAGCGTATTCAAAGAAATATTCCAAACGAGTGGTGATAAACATAGCGTAACGAAACTGGATTTCAGCATTCAAGGATTATGTTTACAGGTAGGCAACATGACGTTGTTATCCTGCAAGCAAATATTACTTGAACATCCATTACTCTATGCTTGAATAATTTTGTTATAAAACAGTAAGGAGTTATTTTACTATAAAATGTTGTGGGGCAAAAAATTAATTGGGAAATTAAATTGAAAATTGTAAAGTAAGGAGTTATGATTTCAGTGAGAATTTGGATTGTATGTAAAAAATTTAATTTCTTTCAGTAGCTCGGATATGCTCCTTGGTTTTGAATCTGAATCCAATATAAAACAGATGGTAAAAGTCTTGAAATGTGCTCTTGTGCTTAATAAATACAAATAAAATCAATTGATAATCTTGCAAAATTACATTTTCTAAAATTGATAGTGGATTTTTTAATCGACAGGAAGCTATGTGTTTTTAGGAAAGTTCATTTTCGTAGCGCACATTTGGAAGACTTTTTTGAAAAATACCTTAGATACCGAGGTTCTACAAGTTAGTATTGATTTTGATTTTGCTAAAACAAGCACTTAGCATTAAAATGGCTAATATTATGCAGAGCATGAATGAATGAATGTGATACATGTCTATGTTCGATTAGATCTTAAGAAAATCAATCTCATGTCTCATACAAAATAAAATTTGATAAAAAACTAAATGAACTTAACATTTGAACTTATTCCTAAATTATTATTTCTGATTAATATTTCATAAAATCAAGTATACATAATTAAAGACATTTCATATAAATTGAAAACTTGGAAGACTGGTTCGAACATCATGAATTTACAGGAAGTATTTATTATTATTATTTATATATGATTTTAAGAATAATTAATCAATAATAAGATATTATAAAAATTATAATCATTAATGAATTGATCCTAAATGTTCTTTTGTTATACCCAATAGCTCATTTAATTAAACATTGGTAATGATATACCAAGACACATATCATTTATCACTCATATTTGTTTTTTACTACAAAATCTTCCCATCCATTACAGTCCAAAATTTCGTTTCTAAATAACAAATGAATCCAAGAGAATACGGTACATAATATAAGGGAGACCCGAGTAATTTGGACCGTCGTGTAAATCGAACCAGTCTTATTTTGCACAATTGCACGTTAGACGGCGCCACTCTCCTGATTGAAAAATGATCATAGCCCTTACCTAGAAGCATGGTCTTTAGATAGTAGATGGTCATCCAACTCCACTGAAAAATGAAGCTAAGGTTTCTAGCTCCCAATAGAGGGGTAACTCAATTGAAAAATGGCGCTGCATGTACAATGACTAAAAACGCATGCAGCGCCGCCCTATCGTGAGCTAGAAATTTTAGTTTCATTTTCAGTTTCGTGCAGCTGGAATTATTGGCATAATACTGCCGAAATCAATGTATTCTACATAATCTTAAAGAAATAATTGGCAATCCAACTATTGAATGCATGACATAGCTCACTATTAATTTTGGGCATTAACTAAATAAATAAAACAGCTTTACAAGTTAGGAAATTCAGATCACGCTAGGTGCCACATAGAGCGCAGAAAGTCTATTGCGACTATGCGGCTCCTAGCGTGATCTTTATTCCCTAGCTTGCCTTAACAATGGAAAATGACGGGAGTTGAACGACCATTTACTTCTATAGACCGTGCCTAGAAGCGTATGAAAAACACGGGTTGTATTGCTTGAGTATTGGTGAAAATATACCAATTTTTCTGTTTTGGTACGGTCTCATGTTACTTTGAGGTAAGATAGTAATCGTGTATGTAACTATAAGTGTCAGTGCCAGTATGTATCAGAGATGGTTAAAGAAAAGGGGGCCTATGTACTTGTTAATAGGTATGTTTTAGTTGGAAAGGTTTTGAAGGTTGGTCAGCAGGTATGGTATTTTGATTTTAGAATTGTTGGCGTGTTGTGTAATTTAGACCTTATGTACGTTGTGTAAATTAGACCAGGGTCGATCTACACGCCGAACATTGAGGTTTTTTTAACAATCCAACTTTTTAACCTTATATTTTTTGACTTAACCCACACGTTATTTAATTGAGATATAAGCTCATCCCATCTATTACGTTCCATAGGGTTGCTGATCATTTGTATTTTTCACAGTGCACTAATAAACACAGTTAAAACAAAGTTTCTGCTATTACTCGGCCTATTGTTGTAATTGGACACCTGGTCAATTTACACTATCCGTTGTGTAATTCGGACCGAATGCAAAAAATTTAAAATTTCATATGAAACCCATATCATTATACTATTCCATAAAAATAGTGCACCAAAAGATAGCCCGAAATGTCCACTATATACCTACTTTTGAAAATTGGAGCTACGTCATTTTGAATGGAAGTTACAGCTCTTTTACCTTATGGGGGAGGTCAAAATTACACGGGTCTCCCTTAACGGTTTGATTTCAAATATGTGAAATAATTTTGGGCTCCATAAATTATTAAACAATGATATTTTCAATAATTAACTGAAAATTAAATAATTTCAATTTATTCTTAGACTTTACTTTTAATCTGTCACTCAGTAAGCATTTTTCTTCCATGCGATCAGAACTCTATGCTTTGCTATAATGATTAATTTAATTTCCTTGAATATAGTAATTGTTTAAGCGCTTTGCTTTTTACTAAAGTCTTTGTTTAAAATGCTTCTATCCTTCTTTGAGGCGCACCTAGTTCTGTTATTTATGTGGGGCTTCCACTGAACACTGACTTCTGGATTTGACCATCCCTGATCATTCTCTAATTTCGTTTCCGTTAGAGTCTTTTCCCCAAAAACTTTAGTAATAAATCAATGTTGAATTCGTATTCCCACTCTTCGTATCGCTTTTTTCGCTCCCTCGCTGAGAGACAACACCTATCACATTTGCGACACTTACTATGGACAGCATGTCTGTTTTCATCATCATCAAATCACATTTTTAGAGATCTTTCTTCAGTAATTTAAGATTTTGTGACGAGTATTAAAACTTTGTCCTTTAAAATTCTAGAATCACTGTCTCCTCTTCCATTCTGCTCCATTTCATTCATCAATCTACAATTCGCTATCTCTATTACTCATTTAATACATAAATGAATTACCCGATTTTTAGAACTTTTTTATTAAGAAATTCAGGTGGTAGGAAAATTGCAAAGCCCCATATTAATGAACATCAACTACAGGCAGCCATATTGAAAGCACGGTTTCTTTAGAGACCTAAAGCTATTCCTGAATTATTAAAGATTTAAAACTTTCAGGATAATTCTCTATTATCCTCTTTACTTTGGCAAAGGATAGCCTCTATCCGAAACGTCGGTTTTTTCAGGATCTTACCACCCTGTGTTCAATTTTTATTATTTATTATTATGAATAGATATAGAAAATAAAGTTATAGTAATTCAAACTGATGATGTATGCCATTATTTAAAACAATCACTGGCACAACCCATCAAGTACTGTAGTCAATTCATGGCTTAAGACAGAAACACACATCACTTGATTAATAAAAGTTTGTTATATTCAAAATGTCGGTCATTTTCTAAATATGAGGGCAATTTCAAAAGCTTTTCACGTTGCACATGGGCAACTGTTAAGGTAGTGTTATAGCTCTCTTTATTGCATCAGCTGTGAATCGGACTTCAACCTCAAGCGTTGTAAGTTTGCTGGATTGCTTGTCTCTATTCTGAACAATTATACCATTAAAAGAGAACAAGAGAGCGATTCAGGTCAGATTTCAGGTCTATGCCGTGTTAAACAATATTTTTTGAAAAATATTCAGGATTTCAGGAATGGGTATGCTGAAGTATAAAAACATCAAATGATACTTGTATTTGATCGTTTCTGGTTTAACCAAAGGCATAAAGTTTTGTTTTCCCCGATTCAAAAGTTTCTTTTAACGGACATCTAATTTTAAAGATATCCTGATCCATGGCACTCTGACGAAACCACCTACTTCTACTATAGTTGCCGCCACGTAAGTTGAACGAATTTTTTGACATGTGCAGTAAGTCTTCTCATCATTATGGTTTGTCTGGATTTTACCCATGATGCACTTGTTCTACTATAGTAAAGGCGGAGATATCGTTGAAACGTCAAAAACCTATTAAAAGTCATAATATAAACCAAATTGCCTTCGAGTCGACTATTTTGCGTCATTTTTTAATTTATTAATTTCATTTGACTATTTAAAAAAAACGAAGATAGAAACTAAATACAAATGCGAAAATAATGTTTCGAAAACGAAAGAGAATGTTTCATGGAATAGCTAAGCGATTTACTTCCCGTTAATGTCTATTGGCTGGCGTTAGAAATGACGTCATCCTGTCGTTCAACTTACGTGGTGGCAACTATAGAGGCGGTTTTCCTTGCAAAAACATTATAAATATTTTTTTTTTGCGAAGTTTTAAATAAATCCTGAAAATGATGTCATCGATTATCTAAACTATATTGAGGATATTTACAAATATTTTTCATTAAACATTAAGTATCATATTTTAATCAAGCTTTGCTGAATAACGTCCTTTTGAAAGTTTTATATTGGTGGAGAATATATCTTTAAAGTTATTTAATATTCTTCATACATTTTTAAAGGTAATGTAATACTCTTATTGCCATATAAAATACACTCAGAGGCGAAACGTCATGGAATAGATGCCCAGTAACCTGCCGGACCCCCTTTGGCCCGACGAAGAGCAATAACTAGACATGGAATCGACTTCACAAGAGGCTGGAAGACCTCTGGCGAGGTTTTGAGCCATGCCTTCTAGATTGGCACCTACAGTATTTGTAGTATTTTTATAGGACCACCATCTTGGTTGCGCAGGGACCTCTCCACCACGCCCCTAATATTCAATATTCATTTTATCATTTCATATGCTGTGGCTTGTTGGTTTGAATGGACAATTCAATCCAGACGCACAGCAGTCGTGGTAGGCCACTGCGTTGTCCATGGTGGGTGCATTGCCTTCCAGAACCTCTTCCCTAAATACACGTCACATCATGAATCGTAGAATGTCTGAACAACCTCGGCAATGGCATGCCCCATGCATCTAGTACAAACTAAGATAATTCTCGTTGCCTTGTCATGATCACAAACAACAGGGATATAAGCAGATAAAGTAAGCATGAGCGCAACCGTCATATGCTGTTATAGATTAGTAGTACATGTCATAATGTGTAATCGGCAGCAGTGTTCTATTTGATACTGCTGTCCCATGACTTTTGGCCTTTGAGTGTATATTTTGTATCTATCCAATTCAAAATAATTACAAAAAAAATCTCTCTTTTTTTTTGTTAAGATTTACATAAATCCTGAAAATGAAGGCATTGATTATCTAAACTATTTCGAGGGTGAAGTAGGAAGAGTCAGAAGGACTATGTTTGAAATTCAAAAGGTAAATTCTTGCTTTTTATTTAAACATTAGGAAATCATATTTTCATCAAACTCTGCTGAATAACGCATGAAATTATATCCTCTTGAAAGTTTTAAGATGTTCAGTAAACAAGAAGGAAACCTTGTGAATAGGTCGCAAAGCCATATAATACGTATCTTTTCCAAACACAATCAAATAATCGTAGAGTAGACTTTGGATAAAGTTAGCTATTAATCGGTAGGCAAACTTAGCAATAGAAAACAGCTAATACAGAAATCTCTGCATAAAAAATTGTTTATAAATCCCTTGATAGATTATAATAGTGGTGTGCACAATTTTATTGCCGTGCACACGCACAAAATCTGGTTCCATATTACTGCTGCCCCCAAGACTTCGCTTGTGCACTAAAAATTTTTGGATTGTTGAAATTCTAACTTCGGATTCTTAAAGACCATCAAAAACTAGAATAGGAATGTCTCTAAGACCCACCATCGATCTCTTTGTCTTCATCATTAAAATTGGGTTTAAAACTTTAAAAATTTTACACTTTTAGTGCATCTATCTCCTAAACGGTTGAATCAATTGAAAAAAAAACACCAAGAAAAAACATTTCTTAAATGTTGTCTACAATCTGAAAATATCATTGAAAGTAGGGGTTCCCATTTGAAATTTCATGTTTACCCCTTACCCTAGCCTCTACGAGGGGTCAGGGGGCTAATTTTTGCACCATTATATAGCTTTCAAAAATATTTGACACGTATTTTTTAATTTTTTGAGATATTAGACCGTTCCGGAACTTTTTATTAACCCGGTATATAGCTTGATTTACAGCTGGCTCCGAATTCCTGAAGTGGGCTCCTCAACAACAAACATGTCGTGAAATTTAAAACTATTATTATAATTTGGTAGTACCTAATGGAATATTAAAATTTCCAAAATTTTCTATTTGTTATAAAGTAATAAACAAATACATTTTTTGGTACTTTTTGTTTAAAAAGCCATATCTCAAGCTATTTTTTCAAGTCTCTTTGAAATTTTAAAGATAACAAGTAAAACGTACACTGCTCAAAACATTTAAAGGAACACTTCTATTAAGCAGCGTGCAGAAGCAACTACGAATAATATGGACAAAATCGCTCTATGTGATCATTAAAAGACGGTTTATGTAACAATAGAATGCATTATTGAAACTACTGGTAAAGAAAGAAAGAAAAAAACAGGAAACTGCAGGACCCCTGCCTAAAACAAAGTGAAATGTCCTTTGGTCGTTGTGAGGAGAATGCCCTGTTTCTTCCAGGGATCAGTTTTTGCATCACTCAGTAATGTGTATGCCTACCATGGGCTGCACTAACCTCCATGCACCTTCGAGGCATGCTCCGTATCAGTCGACGGATGTGATCTTGGGGAAGCCGGTCCCATTTCTCAGTAAGTGCCTGGATGAGTTGTTGCAGTGTTTCTGGAGCTGAAGGGCGGTGTCGAATTCGCCTGTCAAGCATGTCCCAAAGATGTTCAAGGGGAATTAGGTCTGGACTCATTGCAGGCCACCTCATGGTCTGAAGACTTCCTACGGAATGCCATGCATCCGTAGGAAGGAATCCAGGCCCCATGCCATGTGCAGCAACAATCACATGTTCTTCCAGAATGTCACGAATGTAAACGCCAGCGGTCATTCGCCCTCGGACGACCACAAGATCCGTTCGATGGTCTATTGAGATGCCAGCCCAAACCATAATGGAACAACACCACGTCGTCTCCAGACACGCAGACGGCCATCACAGCGGGTCAGGCGAAATCTTGACTCGTCTGTGAAGAGAACTGAACGCCAGTGGCGAAGCTGCCAGGTGGCATGTTGATGTGCAAACTCTAGTCGCGCCTGTATGTGCTGGCGGGTTAGTCTAGGCATTCGATTTGGTCGTCTGGCTCTCAAGCCAACTTCACGTAATCTGTTCCGGACTGTTTGATCTGAAACAGCTACCCCAGTTGACATCTGCAGGTCATTTCTCAGGTCTCTGGCCGTTGAGGTTCTTCGTTGAAGTCCGCACATAACGATCTTGATTGGCGGTTGTTGAGCGTCGGCGACCTTGCCCAGCTCATCGTGTGTACTGGCCAGTCACCTGGAATCGTGTCCACAGTCGGAAAATGACGGATGAGAACACATTGAGGGCATTTGCCACAGTCCGAAATGATTGACCCGTTGGAGCAATGTTACGGCTCTCGCAGCTTCTACTGCTTCAAGATGCCTTCGTGGCATGTCAGAGCACTAACAACAACGTTCCAGGAATGCCTGCACCTTCCAATGTTCGACCGTTATCTCCAAGCAAAGAGTGTACTGGCACGTAACCACTTTGTTTTCCGGGGGGTTATATTGCTATGCAAATTTCTCAGAACATCTGGCAGCAAAATGTGTTGGCTTCAACCATTTCCTATGAGGGAGATAGTAGGTTTCATGTTGCAGAAGTTGAAATTGCTAAAAAGTATTATTTACGCCCTCTGTAGGGGATTCTACAAGTGTTCCTTTAATTGTTTTGAGCAGTGTATATATTTCAGAACAAAACATAAAAGAATAAGAAAAAAAATTTTTGGGTAAAAAAAATTAATTTTTAATCAAAAAATGATTTTTTTTAATGTTCTCAAGCGATTTCAACAATTTTAAAAAAACACTTTGAATCTGTATTTATTGATGATATAGAATTTGAAAAAAAATTTTGGTGATCTGTTTTTACGCGAATGATATCAATTTTTGTTAAGCGATTCAATCCTACCACTGGGCTGTTAAGCAAGCAACTCTTCATCATTCAACTGTTGCTTTACAGGGAAGCTCCCTATTGCTGTCAATATTGATTGATGAGGAGTTACTTGCTTAACAGCCCAGTGGTAGGATTGAATAGCTTGACAAAAATTGATATCATTCGCGTAAAAACAGATCAAAATTTTTTTTCAAATTCTAAATCGTTAATAATTTCAAATTTCTTTTCACATTAATTTTTTTTATTAAAACTTCATTATTATTATTATTATTTTGCTTTTTATTTATTTATTTATTTATTTATTTATTTATTTATTTTTATTTTTTTTTTTAACACAAAAAAATTTCTCATTCTTTAATGTTTTGTTCTGAAATATATACGTTTTACTTGCTATCTTTAAAATTTCAAAGAGATTTGAAAAACTTAGCTTGAGATATGACTTTTTAAACAAAAAGTACCAAAAAATGTATTTGTTTATAACTTTTTAACAAATGGAGATTTTTCAAAAATATTTTGGAAATTTTAATGCTCCATTAGGTACTATCAAATTATAATAAAAGTTTTAAATTTCACGACATGATTGTTTTTGAGGAGCCCACTTCAGGAATTCTTATCCGGCTATATAACAGCTCAAGAATCCTCGAAGGAAACATATGTTTAACATACCCACAGGAGATAAAACCGCTTCGGGAGCAGGATCCTCATTAGCAGCACCATAGTACTTGACCAGGGTAATCATTTACTTCACTTTGAATGAATTGCACGTGTGTGAAATATGCATAACTGAATGGGCATTTGACATGATTTGCATATAGAAATAATTAAGTGTTTAATTAAGTTTCCTTTGCAATTATTGGAATTAATAAAATCAAAATCAATGATATAATAAATTAAATGATTCAATGTCACTGTTTGTGCAATGTTATACTCAGCGTTTTGATGGAATACCTCACTGTTGTCACTTTATGATTTTGATCATAGGTTACTCGTAGTTGAACTGGGATTTGATGTTGAAGCACTAAAAGACTGGTGTTGTCGCTGATTCTGGGTGATTAATACTTAAAGAAGCATTAAATATTAGACTTAATTTGTTTTCCATTCTCTCCTTCATTTATGCATATAGAAATGTCTCCCTTTTATTTCCCGATTTGCTGTACAGGTAGGAGAGGGACAGCAGACCTTTTAGTCAGCCTATAACCAAAATAGTGATTTATTAAAAGATTACTGGAAAATAAAAACTAAAAAATATTCAAAAATAATAATTTTTTGATATTTCCTATAAAAATTTCATTTAGAATATTTCAATATTAGCTTCAACGATGGAATAATCCATTAAAGCCATGCGTCGACACGGAAGTGTATTGGAATTGTCGTAACGATTGTATAAAGAGAGAATTACCAAAAATTCTGAAATGCAGGTAAAACTTATTATTCGTTGAAATTAATTAGAAAACGGTCTACTTAATTTACGTATTTAATAAAATAAATTTATTTTAAATTCAGGTTAGACATAAATAATATGCATTTTCCCTATCTATAATATTATCAGCATTAAACAGCATAATGTTTAATTATGAAGACTGTTTCCAAATCTCAGAAAGAGCAACTCTAAAAATAAAGATTTGCTCTAATTCAATGACTCCTCTTTGCATTCTCTTATGGTCATTTTCTTTTAGATATTAAACGAACTCAAAAGCTGTATCACAGAATTCATTGCCTTTTCAAAATTTTAACCTTTGCAATCGTCCGATGATCTGTTTTCCATGCAATGAAAAACTGAAATTTATATTTCTTCCACTTGGTAAAAAAAATAATGCGTGTGTTTTTACTGTTATAAGAAATATTTATATTTCGAAAAAATGACAAAAAACAGGGGCCAGATATGCGTTTTGGTTTACACACCATCACAGGAAAAATCTCATACTTCTGCGATAACAAAATCCATCATACTGCGTATCTGCGTAATCAGTTTGAGAAAAAATATAGACTCTTATACAGTTACTGGGACGATTTAATGATGTGAAATGCATTAATTACCATGCTCATATTGACGTTGCTTACTCTACCAATGTCAGGTTTTAAACATACTTATAGTTTTATCAAAAAAAAAAAAGGCAGTATATTTTTCACAAACAGCTTTTTGAAATAATCAACTGTTATAATATCCATGCATTATATCACATTTAAGTTCAAACTACAATTTCTTTTTCAGATTACCTTATATGAATATAGAAGGCAACCTATCTGACTGCAACACTCCAGAATCTGCCAGAAAAGCTGCTAATACATTTTATTCCTTCTATTCTAAATCTCCGTACGAAGTCTGCAAATGTTATCCACAATGCAACAAAACAATCTATAAGATCATTGAAGTAGTCGGGGATATTTCAAAAATGAGTACTGATCTCCATCTCTTAATGTTCCAGAGTAACATTGTGGAAATATTAATTGAAAATCCTGCCTATCCTGCTATCAAGTACTTGTGCGATATTGGAGCAAACTTGGGGCTTTTTCTCGGCTACTGTGTCTTATCACTTTGTGATTCTTTTGTAATAATGATAAAATTTTTTTGGGGATTTGGGTCATCTCTCAAAATAAAATAATATTACTATCCATGGTGTTCAATTTTGAATAAAATTATGCTGCAATTGATAACTCATAAATATGGAAGCTAGTAAATTTTCGTTAGGGACGCATTACATCATAATTTTTACATCATAATGGCGAAAAAAATGTGTAAAATTATTTTTATTTACGGTTTAGGGTACAAGTCAACCACTTTATCGAGAATAGATTCTAGAGAATCTATGGGATTATCAAAATGTAATTTCCTTTATTCAAATAAATTACTTTGTTTAAAATCTGCGCAGATTTTAATAATGTGAGTTAAACCGCAGTCACTGATTCTTCATGAAATGCGTCACTCCGCATTCGCTTGAAAGCGAAAACAGTTCCACGCGTTTCATTCCTTTAAAACCAAACCTAACGGTAATTTGAAAAACCAATCAACCTATTCTATACGGAGAACTATTTATTAAAAGCGCAAGCAAAATGTATTGCTACCTCTTGGTACTGATTAAACAGAGCTCTAACGTGAATTTGCATCAGCTATATCAACTCTGGATCACTTTGTATACCCCTATTATATCTCTTTAATATATTTCTGCTGGTTTGGTAACACTTAATCACCCGACAGTTAATCATGTCGACATTTAATCACTTGCCATTTAATCACCGGACACAAACACGTGATTGTTTAATCACCGACGTTTAACCACCCAAAAAATACGTTTAAACAATCACGTGATTATATGTCCGGTGATTAAATGGCAAATGATTAAATGTCGACGTGATTAAATGTCGGTGTTCAACCGTCGGGTGGTGAACTGTCGGGTGATTAAGTGTCCGTACACCATTTCTGCTATTTCTGTTATATTCAAAAGCTCCATCAGCAATGCCTTTTTTCGAATGCTATCGATGAAACACATATCAAACTCTAAAACTGGTGGTATCAAATCCATTAAGTTCATAATGCTGTTATTACGTATTCAATGAATTGTTTAACAATATATAGTTTCACTATAAAATAATGTGGGGGTCATAGTAATTCACTCCCAATTAAAATTTCAATAAATTTTGAAAACCTCACTTCAAAAATATGAGAAAGAAAAAAATTAAAAGATTATAAAACGAAAAAGAATTTAATTGACATATCTATAATTCTAAAAAAAATTCCAAACCACGAGTGGAATTTTTTCTTAAATCAGTTAATTTTCAACACCTTTCTTTGAAATGAACTGCTCCCAAATGAACCTTTATATGCTGCTAAGTGTAAAAAAAGAAAATCTTTTTAAGTGAAAGATTACAGTACTTAAATTACAGTTTTAGATAAATTATAGAAATTGGTTACTGGTTACAGGGAGATTATAAATTTAAATTTGCAAAATATGGAAATTTTATAGAATTGTAAATTTGGAAATATTTTTGCTGCAATTGATAACTCATAAATTGGAAATTTTAATTGGGAGAATTAAATGAAATTGTAAATATATAGTTTCAGATGTTAAAATGCAAGTATGATTCAGTCATTTATCCTTTGTAAAATGTTTAATATATCTCTATTACTTCTCTGCTGTCATCTCTGCTTAGCACTCGCTTTTTAGTTGTCTTTCAGTTTAGAAACGAGGTTCTAATGTACTTAGAAAGAAGTAGGCCATTCAATGATAATTTAATACTGGAAATGGGTCAACATGATAAAAATCAAAGTTCATAGAAAATCATTGATAACAGTATCGCCACTTTCTCTGCAGCGCTTCATTATCTTTCCAACAAATGACTGTGGCACTCTAAATTACTTAGGCGTCACTATAGAACACAACAGCATGCACTCTTTAAACAATTGCATTCTGGATATACACAGACAAATGATTTCTGCTTTTCAAGGCCTAAATCCAGTAGATAAAACGGTGCATAATATTTTGGGAAAATACGAGGTACGCCCAGAAAGTAAATTCCGTTTGGTGGTACAAAAAAAGCTAGTAAACGCTAAGAAAATAAATTTATTACAAAAAAAAAATCTCCATACCTTGAACGATTTTTCTACATAGCTCCACTATTTTGAAGGCACATATCATAGCCGGGCACGTCTGGCCACCAAGGAACGACTTCAGGTGGAAAAAGAGATGAAAGTCTGTAAGTAAAAAAGACCAGAAGTTCAACAAAGTTTGACGGGGTAAAAGAAGATTTCAGTATGCCATGAATATATATGATGTTGCGCAGTGGAATTATTCAGACAGATAAGGGGTTTAAGTTCAATAATAAAGTGGTATTTATTTCTGGCGAAATTAGTATAACTCGTACAGAATTCCAAACAAATAAACACTAATACTTTAAATTGGAAAGTTACAGCATTACTTCATTAGGAGAAAGTTCATACATTCATTCTTTAGATCTTGCCCTGGCATTGCTACTCTTCCCAAAGCACTTAATTTCCCACCATATCCATTGAACAACAGGCCAAACGGCCCAAGTCATTTACGCTAACGCTTGGCCTGGATCACTAAATCATGGACGAAATTATGCGTTAACATTGTCGGTTATCACACAAAACCCCAAACGATGTTTTACGTATGCAGATGCTCCCCAAGGCCAGAAGCATTTAACGTTGCTTCCCGCTGTGATTTCGCCACGATAAATTTCGGTGAAAGTAAGAGCATTCACCTGTAATGGCCCGGTTATTAAAACAGACGCTTTCGTGATATGAAGTGCGGGGCTAGTTTCCAGAAGCTGAGAGGGGCATAGCTGATTACGTATTAAAACCGATTTTTGTGTATGAATGTCACTGACCTTATTCTCTATTCCGATCTTTGTAGCATTTCCCGACGCGGTGGCTGGTAGCGTCCTCGTTCCTTCATGCATAGACGAGGTCGTCTCTACAACGTCCCTTCCCTGTTCTCTCAAACTGCGTCGTTCTCCGCCTATCTCCTGTCACGCTCCTCCATTTTCCGCTATCCTGCATTGCTTTCCTTTACGCTCTCATGCTTCTTTCCGTGTTCTATGTGCACTGCATCTGGGCGCGACGCTTTACTTCTATTCCGCCGTACGTTCGCCCGCTTTCTGTCGAGCTGTCGCTCGTCATTTTTCCTACGACCTTCCTCGCTCGAAGCCACTTTTTACTCCTTCACCTTTTACCGTTACCCGATCCTCTTTCCGGGTTCGAGCCCGAGACCAATCTCCTTCCGGATCGCGTCACCATTTCGTCAGACGTTTTTGTAGCATGACTTAAAACGCGTGACACACTCGCGTCTCCCGATCGCAGTGAAACCTGCGTTTTTATACAATTTAAATTCCCTTTGTCTTTGTAGAATGCTCGCGATAAGGCATCTGCAATAATATTCGTTGGCCGGATATATTGCAGGGTAATATTATAATCCATCATGAACTGCAACACCCACGCATGAAGTCGCGACAATTTGGCCTGTGTCAACAATCTCGACACAGCCTGGTTGTCTGTATAGACCACCACGGGGACTTGCTGAATATATTGTCTCCAAACCCTCACGAAAAGAGAAGAAAAATGGGGCCCGAACGCACAACCAAAGCCTTTTTGGCGCCACTTCCATCCCCAGACCTCACTGTTTGTGACGACTTCATTTCGGGATACGTAAAAGACCATGTTTTTTGTGCCCCTTTTCCGAAAACTAAAAACAGCCGCCATTCGTGAAGTGACTCCAGATATGCTTCAGCAGGTATGGGAGTACTTGATTATCGGCTAGAAGTGTGCCGTTCAGCAGGAGGAGGACACAAACAAAACTTAAGATTATTACAAACATTTCAATATGTCACCCTTCTTTGTATCTTCATTTTTTAAAAATTATAGATTTTTGAAATGTGATGAACCTATCTGTTACACCCTGTATATTGTCAATATTAATTACAATATCAGAGGTCTTCTATTACTTCGATATTAATTAAAGCGCTATATACTCACATATCATCTAATAATGTGTGGGACCTGCTCTAGCCCGGCAAATTGCCACAGTGCGACGTGGTATTGATCCATAAGTCGGTAGAAGACATCTGAAGACACTGCCAACCATTCCGACTGGGGAGCTTCCCACAATTGCTCATTACGGAGCCACCACCGGCTTGCAGAGTGCATGCTTTCAACTTGGGTCCATGGCCTTCATGGGATCTGCGCCACACTCGAGCTCTACCATCAGCTCGTATCAGCTGGAATCGAGACTCATCAGACCAGGTCACACGTTTCCAGTTGTCAAGTGTCCAGTCAGTGCGTTCATGGGCCCAGGAGAGACGTTGCTGACGACGTCTTGTTGTTAGCAAAGGCACCGTCGTGGGTCTTCTGCTTCCATATCCCATAGACACCAGATTTCGTTACACAGTTCGCATCGATACAGCTCTAGTATCACCCTGGCTAAAATCTGATGTCATTCGGCGTAGTTTCAGTTGCCTAATTTTATTGTATTTCTTGCCACTTTCAAAACCACGTACATTATTCTACCCATTTTTTAACTGGCACTACGTAAACTCACTCAGATATACACAAGGTTCCAACACAAGTGAAGCTGGGTAGAACTGCTAGAGGAACATAATTGGAGACAGTCATAATTGGAGAGGGCCATCCATTGGTAGCATTTTAGAAGAATTCTTTTTGGTTTTTCAAAAAGATTTTTTACTGTTTTAATTCTAAGCTTTTTTCATGTGTTCATTTTTACTGTATAGTCACATTCAGATATTGCAAAATTTCATCACAAAGAGCCCAAGCAACGCTTGAAATACAACTGGACCAAAAAAAATGATTAAATTTTGAAATTTTCGCCAATGAACACAAGAGTAAGAAGCTTAAAGAAAAATAATGCTAGGAAATATCAGTCATTCAAACGGAAGAAAGGGTATATTGATAACTACAGATTATGAAACATTTCCATAACCCAATCAGGGTACTGTAACAGAAAATGAAAGATTCATTTTATCGTTATTAATTAAGTTTCCAACAAGACTCTTCGATTAAAGTTTCTATTCATTTACAATGAGTTAAATTTACTGAGAAAATGGATTTATTCCTAAAATCAAGCTGTTTAAAGTTCAAGCTTGGAAAATTCATGTTCATTAATCACTTTTATCGACCTTATATTTCCCAATCATCTATCATGCAAATAGAAACAAGTTCGAGGAAATACTTTTTGCCATGTCATCAATCTAAATACCCGACAGTTATTTAAACCAAGGGAACATTTTCAGTTCAAATCAATTCAGGTCTTTACTTCGCAGATTTCATACGTAAGTTTTATTTTCTATCAGTTTTCGTTTTTATATTTTTCAGATCCGTTTTTAGGCAATTACAAACTTTTAGATAGAATGATGATCACAATGAAAAGAAATGAGATTTCGGCAGTCAAATGAAACACTGAGTGATTCTCAGTTAGGGACCCGACAGTCCTAGATATTATTTTATCATTCTATATTGGAACAGAACTGTAATACAACCTAATATTTATGCTGTTTAATATTTATAGAATTAATATTAGCAGCACTAGTGGTAATACAACCTACATATTAGCTGTGCTAATTTACGCATGCTTGCGAAATATTCTTTAATGTTTTTCACTGACAAAACGCTTTGATAGTTTATCAAGGATGGTAACTATAATCTGCACAACAAACCCGCGGATACAACACCACAAAGATTATGTCTGCATAGGACATACAATATAGCAGGATGACAAAACTGTGCAACTGAACAGAAAGGCAATTCATAATTGGGCAAATCATGATTGATTTAACTCGCATCCTTTTAGATATTGTAAGGACTGAGTTACACAATTTGACCATCAACGTCAATGCTGTCATCAGCGAATAAAAAAAAATTTGCAATTTACCATAATGTAGAAAATTGGAAAAAGTGTTGTCAAGGCAGACCAATCAAGATGCCTGTTTTTCACTATGCTGATTGTGGATTAGCTTGAGAATCTTAAAACCTAACGTGCCATCAGTATTGTGAAAAATACACGGAGTAATTTTCTTTTTAGTTATAAGGGATATTCAGTCAATGGCACATTATGTTTTCTGAACACTGTTGTTGTGTAAGTCTATGCCTTCTTATGTATGGGGTATACGCTTTCCTTATTTAAACTATATTTAAACAAAAATGAGATTATTTATATCTTTACTTAAACAAATGGATTTCATGATAACCCCTAAGGGAAATTTTCTTCCAATTGGCAATTACTCAGTCACTAGTTCGACTTTGGGCAAATCAACAGGAAGTATGTACACAAATCAAATGTTCTAGTGCCTCCTAAACGCGAGTTCAAATCAGAGAAACCAATGTCAAGTCCATATTCTGAAACCATTCTGTTACCATGTTAGCAATATAGCACAGGACGATGGTTAAGGACTATAAAATGCTATCATAATGTTGGAAGCCATAACCATAAAGAGCTATTCATACCAACTATTGCTTCCACCATACAAATTCATTTTGGAGTGATAGTTTCTGGAAGGACCCTAGTACAATCTGGAAGTAATAATATCAATTTACCATATCCAGCGATGGCCATCAAAATTGCAAATGTCATCTACCTATAGCAATCTTCGATTATTTTGTACACTTGCTTCATATACAAGTATTGATGAAGGATGGATAGTTTTCGAACAGCTGCACGACCATGGTAACCAACATGGAGAATCCTTGACACTGTACCTCAGTTTCTAAACTCAAAAAAGTTGCATGACTAGAGACATAGCAAATTATGAGATACGAAAACACTGTCCACATAATACACTTTTAGTCTCTGGTGGAATTCCAGGGCGATTTAGGCAGTCGCTTTGTTTTTCAACTTGCATATTATATGATACTAAATTTAGCAGTTGAATCAGGAATCCCCAGTCACTGCAAAATCTCGAAATGTTGAAATGGGTTCATTGTGTTGAATCCAGCATCTTCCGTTCCTATTTTAGCAATTCTCTGTGCGCGTTTCCAAGTATTAATTGTGGGCTACCCATATGTTATTGACATGGCAAAACACCTTGACACAAAAGAAAGTAAAAAAAATGTAAAAACACAATGATCTCAAAGAGTTAGGCTAAAAAAAACTGGGTTAATGCTATAAAAACCTTTATTTTTATTTTTTTACAATTTTAACATTATCCCCTTCAATATACACTCCTCCTGTATCCCTACATCGCTCTATGCGAATTTTTCTTTGTCAGAGCGGTGTTGGAAGTCATTTTCAGAAAGCATGTTCAAGATCTCCGTCGCTATCTCTTTCACAGCTTCAACTGTCTCAAATCTCGTTCTTTTCAGTACTGATTTCACTTTGAGGAATAGAAAAAAGTCACACGGGGCAAGATTGGGTGAATAGGGTGGATGTTCCAACACAGGGATTCAATGCTTGGCCAAAAACGTCTTGACAGACAATGCAGTATGGGCCGGGGCGTTGTCCTGATGAAGAATCCATGACTTGTTTTTCCACAATTCAGAGTGCTTTCTTTATACTCGTTCATGGGAGAGGTTAGGGCCTAAAGTAGTATTGCTGATTCACAGTTTGACCTTCAGGTACCCAATTTACGTACATAATCCCGTTGATGTCGAAAAGCGTCGTCCGTCATTGACGTGGTAGGTCATCCTGGACGTGGGTCATCTTCAATCGCGTCTCGGCCCATTTTGAACCTTTAAACAACTCAAAAACCTGAGTGCGTGATAAATATTCATCACCGTATACTTCTTTTAACAAAAAATGTGTTTCTGTGGCGGATTTTCCGAGTTTCACAAGAAATTTCACATTAATGCGTTGCTTTTTTAAAACACTTAACATTCTTCTGACGGGCTGCAGATGCAAGTCCGATACGAACGAAAGTCACGGCCCAACTAACAACTCCGCAGTCGAATCGGCGGCAGGAATGAAGTGAGGAGATGTCACATGATTCGGCCACATGCCGTTCAAAATAGACGCGTGCGCTATTTGTCTGTAGATCGATCAATCCAGGTTTTTTGCAACACCTCGTATTTTTCACTGCAACAAGTTACTTTTAAGAACAGTGTCATCATTCGTATGAAACTTCCGATCTCAATCTAAAGATCCTCGATGTGGTCCAACCACTATCAGATTCTATAAAATCTGAAATGGGTTATCATTTGCGGCAGCAGATACGGGGTTTGCTTTGTAGTACATTAATTTAAATGTTTTTTTTTCATATGTAATACATACCTATTAACATTTTCTCTTCTTCAGTAGTTCCAAAAGCATGAAGTCTTTCCATATCTCGAAAGATCCTTTGGGAGAAAGAATTCGACGCATGGTTAAGCATCAAAATACTATTGATGAACAAAATGAAATCAATATACCAGGGTTTCAATACATTTCAAATCAAGATGTACACTTTGCTCTAAAAATATTTTGGATTCTCCTCATTTTACTCAACGCTGCAGCTTGGATTTATCAGACTTACGATAGAATTGAGTACTACTTTTCATATCCTGTAGCTACGAATTGGTTCCTGAAATTTGAAGAATCAACCGAATCTCCGTCAATCACCTTTTGCGATCAACAAACCGAAGCCTTCATTGCCTACAGAAAAAAGCATTTACCTAAAACGTCTTCAGGAACTGGCTATCATTCTATTTTACTGTCCCTTCAGCTGTTGGCGATGCCAACTGTCGAAATAAAGGAAATGTACGAAAAAATGAATAGCTCATACCTTATTGAATTAGCAGAAATAAGGAGGGTAAGTGTATTATTCTATATGTGTATGCCTCATAATTTTAAATTCTAGTACAGAGGGTTAAGGCAGTTAATAATGATCGAATTTGACCTTCTTGTACGATTTCTCATGACACATCACGCTTGACGATTGGCACATGCCTTAAAGCATTTGCGCTTTAGCTGATAATTGGTGGCAAATTTGAACAGGGTTTGGGACGGGTAGGTATATTTATATGCGCCCTTTCTGGCACAGGTTTCAGTTAGTCCCTTATAATCAATTAATAATCAATGAACAAGGATTAATTGTAACCATCAATAATGTAACCACGATCTTTGATCTTCTACATCACAGTACCCGAGATTTTCAAAAATTTGTCAAAAAGTTATTAGAGACGAGAGAACACATGCCGATCCCTCAAGAGTTCAACTACGAGGATATGCTGAAAATAATGGCCCCTAATTTTTTTATTTGAAAAAACAGATTAAATGAAAATCTAACTTAACTCGTAACACAGCTAAGGTGTTGAGAGTTCAAGCTATGGTGCCTGCAGAAATCCACCTAAATAGCGCCGCATGACCAAGACGCTTAAAACGTCTCAAAGAAATGTCGGAGAAAGGCTTGTGTCATCGTCTGACAAAATGGCTCATTCGCGAACTCTTTCACCAACGCCAGAATTTCACGAACGGTATCAGGTACATGACGGATGGCAATGGTTGGTCACCTAGAACGAAGGTTGTGATATTTCGATCATAGCAATATTTATTGCTGCGAATTATATATCACCGTCATAAAGTTGGCAAAGGATAGGCTACTTTCATCAAGGACTTTTCCAAAGGTTGATGAATGTAGTTGCACCTACATATTGTGTTCATGGTTAAGCTCAGGTGCAAAAATTGGCTACTGTGTTAAAGTCAACTCGACCTATTTCCAACAGAAGGTAATGGTCCCAATTTACCATCAAGAAGTGCCCGTCGTTACGGTGCAGTCGATAATCCAGTATAAAGAGGCATGAATAGGGCGTCAAGCCACATATAACTGGCCTACTATGCAGAAAAAAGATACAGGAATCGGAATCAAGGTGTCCCAATTTCATCAATCCGGGTTAAGTCCTTAGAAGCCTCACTCTAGTATTTTGTGGTTTTAGACTCCTTGAAAGGGAGATTGTAAAAAGCCAACCTACAACGCCGTGAGAGTATGGAAAATGTGTGGAGTAACATTCCTCTTGCACTGCCTCGCAAAAGTTTGTTACAGTGAAAACAGCGATGTCGGGCCACTGTCCTAACAGAGGTCATCACATTGAAAATATAACAGATGGTGGAGGAATGGTATCTCGTAGAGAACCTGAAGGTCAAAACTGTTCAATTTTAACTGCCTGAACCCTCTGTATTCATGCAATGTCAATGGCATAAATCACTCGTTTAATATTTTAATTTTCTCCACATAGTTTAGTGTTAATTTTAAATTATTTTATTAACACTAAACTATATAGATAAAATTTAACATATTATTTAACATATTTTTAAAATATATATTTCTCTCGACGCGTTTTGATATTACATCATTCTCAGCGTATTATTTATAAGGTACTAGCTGAAGCTCCCGGCGTCGCTCGGAGAAAAATGTAGTTTTTTTTTATACATTTATGTATATAGAAAATAAAAGATACAGTGTATTCCCGCGCGAAAGACTTGCAGTCATTGTTGATGCTGCTTCACAGAACAATGGCAAAAGTCGTCATTAAACAAACCAACGAGGCCAACGAGAGACAAGCAAACAACGACGTCACAATTTTTTAACGCAAGCAAAAACCTCATTCAGCTCCAGGTTGTAGGAAGAAAGATAAAATAAAATCCATTCTTAGCGAGTACGTAGAAGCCAAGAGAAATATACTTGACAAATTTCAAGTTTATAGGCTTCATAGTTTTGGAGATTTCGTGATGAATGAATGAAAGAGTGAGTGAGCATGCACATTTTTCGCTATCTCTTTTAAACATATAGATAAAGTAAATTTATTATTATTACTATTATTATTATTATTATTATTATTATTATTATTATTATTATTATTTAGCCACATTTGTACATTGCATTACTTATCAAATTGACCGCAGATTGCAAGTCGATGCCTTATATTTGGATTTCTCTAAAGCTTTTGATTGCGTCAACATCAAGCTTTTGCTTTCCAAACTGCTGATGATATCAAACTTTATCATGCCATTGACAACTGGAACGCTTGCGAGACACTTCATCACAGTCTCTCAGTTGTCTCGCAGTGGGCTATCGTTCATCTTATCATTCAATGGTAAAACTGCCCCGTTCATGTTTGAGTACAGGACGATTGATGGCCCTCTAACAAGGAAGAACGTGATTAAAGATTTGGGTGTTTTTTGCCGATAATTGCTTCTTTCTGAAACATATGAATTTACTCAACTGTGAATATTCAAACGCCTTACGGTTTTCTTTGAGGATACTTCGGTTCTTATTACTTTTTTCAAAGCTTTTGTCGTTTCTAAATTATTATATTGCGTCTGGATTTGGTTCGGTATCAATAATCAAGCCTTAGCATTTATCCAAAGCAAATTCGATATTTTTGCTAAGTTCCTTCAGAAAAGTTCTAAAAATCAGGACATTTCTATGGATAAATGCAATCTTTTTAATATTAAGTATATTATTTCATAATGCCTTTATTACCCAATCTATATCACAAAAAGATGAGGGCGCCTGGTATTTTGGAGAATATCAACTCTGCTGAGTTGAAAAGAACTTGAATAGGATATGTCTTCATACAATCTCATAAATGGAGGACTAATCTGCGCGAGATTGATCCTCTAGCAAAACTTTTTAAAAATTTTACTGATAATTTTAAGGATGCTAACCTTGACAAGTTAAAAGACAAACGATTTTTCTTATTTGCATGTTCATATTTTATTGTTTTTTTCTCATCTTATTGCTTTTACAGTTATAATTTTATAACGTCCATTTTACAATACAATGGTTTATTAATGTTGAGATAAAATCGATTTTCATCCTTTCGGACATCATCAGTATTTCCAGTTGAAATGTTTAAATGTCTTACAATGGTATTCTTTTTAAATTTTGAACAATACTTCTTCTATTCATTATTTTTTGGTTATATTGTTGTCATTATTTGTATTATTAGTATCATTATTAGTATTATTAGTATTTATCTTATTTATACATTGTAGTTTTATTATTATAAAATATATTATTATCTTATCTTATAAATATATGTTCAATAACACAGTTCTTGTATTCTTTTGTTTTTGCCTAATAGTTCTTTTATTTTCTCCTCCTTCAGTATTTGGTTGAATAATAAATTACTATCTAATAATTCGGCATTATTTAAAATCAAAAAATTTATTATTTTTATGCTAAATAAATTTTATCATGATTATTATTTCTCTCTTATTATTAATTTTGTAGACTAGTTTGCATGTTTCTTCGTAATTCCCGGTTTTATGCTTGCTTAATAAAATGTGTTCTTCATATTTGAAGTTTTTTTAGTGCATTTTTGATATAATATATATGTTCTTTGAATCTAGTTTCTAAATTTCGGTAAGTTTTTCCAATATAAATTTTGTTACATTCTTTGCATTTAATTTCATATACCCCGCTTTTTTCTTTTTCTATTATTTCTCTTTTGTTTTCTAGTAATGTTATTAATCTATTTTTGGATGTAAAGGCTACTTTTATTTCAACTGGAAATTTAAAAGAATACCATTGTAAGACATTTAAACATTTCAACTGAAAATACTGATGATGTCCGAAAGGATGAAAATCGATTTTATCTAAACATTAATAAACCATTGTATTGTAAAATGGACGTTATAAAATTATAACTCTATACACTATACAATACAACGTGTGTAAAATAATGAATCTTACTGCTTTGAATTCATCTTGTACTTTATTTCACGCGTATCATCAGATTCTTTTTTTGTTACACTGATTATCATTATTAGTTCCTGTCTTTTACTAATTGATTTTGTCATCTTCATTAATAGTTTTTGTTCTTATTTAATTTTGTGTTGTCCTAGTAATTTTAATTTTGCTATTTGTTTTAGAATTATTTACTAAATTTACTTTATAGTTGTTATTTTAATTAGTTTTGGTACAAATTAATTTATCGGCCTCGGTGGCTCAGTGGTTTGCGTGATCGCCTCTGATGCCCGAGTACGCGGGTTCGATCCTGGCCGAGGACGACGAGGATTTTTCAGGGGGAAATCCTGAGATCACGCACTTCCTTCGGAAGGGAAGTAAAGCCGTTGGTCCCGTGTAGTCGTTTGCCGGCTGCACGTTAAAGAACCCTTGCGAGGCAAAATTTGCGGCCCCTATAACGCCGTCCTGAAATGACCATAGCAGTTGAAAAGGACGTTAATACCAAACAAACCAAACTACAAATTAATTTTATTTCATATTTGTTTATTTTATATGTAATTTCATTAACCCCGTTTTGGGCTTCGGCCTGCTGGGGGACAACATTAGGCTTCTCCCTCCAATTTATCTGGTAGGATGCTCCTGTTGTATTACATAATAATAATTATTATTATTGTTATTAATACATGAGCACACAAAGTAGGTGTAAAAAATATAATAAAATCGTTTTAGGGGGAATTAAACTCTTTCGTCAATATAATGAACATTCAATTGTCTCTTAAAATGGTGACGAACAGGATGACGAACAGGACTGTGCTTGCAATAAAGAGCCAAGCGTTTAAGTGCCAACGGCAGCATATTCCATAGCTTTATAGCGTTATGAAAATGTTGGTCTCAGTATTTGGATGTGTGATGGGGTATTTGGATTTTTACATTTCTAGTCAACAGCGCGAATGGAATATGGAGAGGGTGTCCCACCCATTTACACCTGACCGCACCCAAAAGTTCAAAGGTGCCGCCACCACATTCCATTCCCGCTGACCCTACCCCTCCACATTCCATTCTCGCTGGCTCTCAGTGGTGCTGCTCGCATGACTGCTGATGTCACTGGTGTACACTTTGAACAATGGGTTGTTAATTACCTTTAATTAATTAATGTTGGCAAATTAATTAATTTATTTGCTGCTGAAAATAATTTTAATTTCGTAATTCTTGGTTATGTCATGTAGTGAAGCATCCCTGTCATGAAGTGTCCCATTCAGTGCAGACCAACAGTTGTGTGACGGGTAAGGGTCCTGATTCTCAGAGCAAAAGGCACTTATGTGATTTTGTCTTACAATATACACTACTCGTTTTCCTTTTATATACCCCTTATGACAGGACATAATCCCGACAGCCACAATCCCGACACCCAGAATCCCGACAAGCCAAAATCCCGGCAAGCCAAAATCCCGACAGGTTACAATCTATTATCCTGACAAAGCAGAATCCCATTTATTTCTATTATGTTTTATGGGAGTGTTGTTATATACGGAGTGCTCTTGTATGCGAATTTGGACTGTAACATTTTTTTTTCAGTAATTCTGTCATTTTGATTCTGTATGTGTACAATTTTATCATTGGTCCTTTTTCTTGTCCTATTTCACCACGTTTTCATGCTCGTTTTCTAATTCATTACAAGCTTGCGGATTATCAGTTCGTTACGGAAACGATGAACAATTCAGCTTATTTTGTCATTTATTTGCGCTGGCGTTTGTCCCAGCTAACGAAATGCCAGCATCATTTGTCATCTTAAAAGCTGAGACGCCTCCCGAATCTATAGGTGTAGTGAACTGGTTCGAAGAAAACTACGTTCACGGGAGAATAAGACGCCGAAATCGTAGACAAGTTATACGTTCTCCGCCTATATTTCCACACGCGCTGTGGAGTGTCGCAGATTCAAGTGAGCTCGGCGTTCCTCATACTCAGAATGCCGTAGAAACCTGGCACAAGAGATGGGAGACATTGCTTGGCCGCAGTCATGTTGGTCTTTTCAAAATTATGGTTGGTTTTATACCAGATAGGTATCCGAACAAGAAATTGAAAATTCCTATATCTATACCCTTAAATGATACAGTCGACGGTTTCATCAGCTGTGTTATTTATGACCCACCTGAAACTCCAGAACAACACATCTTAAAAATTCCTGAAGGGTATTACGATAACCGAAGAAATGTAGTTGGGGTGCTTGTTAAATACATTCCTCAGAAAGAATGGGCGTTTTACACCATCAATCTCACCCCCAATAAATGTTTTCATTTCAAACACTTGGAGGGTCGAAACGCTGTGCTACACATGAGGTTTACAGTCAGATCTCTCTGATATGGAACTCTTTATAGGCGAAGGCTCGATGCCAATCAATCTTACAAAAGGTGTACATGGTTATTATCTATATACAGACATCATACAAACTCAAGTTGTGGGCAACACATTTGCACCACTCCTAAGGATCATTCTGGTTTCGCATGCTAGACGAGAAGTAATTTATTAAACTTTTCATTCACCTGACTATTTTCCTTTAGTAAAAATGTAATTGACACGACTGAAATGCTGTTCATTCACACTATGGCGATTTGCTCTCGTTTATATCTGGAAAAACAGTTGTATAATTACATTTGCGTAAGAAACTACCATAGAGGGAAGTCGATTTCTTTTTGCTCACTCCTCAACAATACACATAATTCTGTTCAAGATCCACGTTCCCTACAAACCAAACCAAGAAGCCATTTCACGTTACTATTTAAGTCAGAAGTGTAGCGGCATATCTATGTTTAGATTTTTGCACCGTGTTTCAGAGAGGTAATGGTATCGGCTCTGCATTTTCCAATCTGTTTCGTTTTACTACCCTGCTACTCAAATCTATGGGTAAAATTCTCAGTCCTCATTCATGCCTTAAGAGGTGGTATTTCTGTTTTTAATAATGTGGTACAATGTCAATTTCTCAAACAGTCATTGTCATCACAAATGAAGGAGGCAGTGGTAGTGCACTCAAGGAAATCAGTGCCAGCGTTCAAAGGGGTAGAGGCAGCATTAAAAGACGAATTTATTCAACACCTGCTCATTCTTCTGTAAAAAGACCTAGAAGCAACAGCTTGGTCCATACACAACGCTCAACAAAGTCGAAAAAATACCCAAAGGAAGAAGCAGAAGAGGATGATTAATGTTTGAACCACGTATTGATATACCGACGACTGACACTGTCCCTTCTTTTGTCCATCGGATAACATCAGTTCTCTTACGAAGTCTCTCGAGGAGCTGCTCCCATTTCGAGGTTTGATTATCAGGTAAAGTCAGCATGTTATCTCAAGTTCGATCTCGGGGGTTTAGCTATCCACGGAACCATCGTCATTCCGGTTGATGTTTTCTTTTTTGCCTGTTCGTGAATGAAGTGCAGGTGAATAGGTGAGTTGAGGTGGCGATGGATAAAGAAGTGTTTCAGGGAGGGATCGAGGTGATGGTAATGACCATATTAATGAGGGCATCTGCGGAATTTGAGGGTCTGTTTGACTTGAAAAACTCGTTTGTTTCGCACTACTGTCAGGTCTCTTTCCTCTTAGATATTTTAGAAGCGTGTTTAAATAAAGGTCCATTTTCTGATGCACATTTATATTTGGGTTTTTTAAAATCTCGTTTATTTGCGAATCCAGTTTTTTTATTACGGTTTGTTTTTTTACATCATCATCATGAAACCCACTGTTTAGTGTTGGTTTGTTCAGGTGGATGCAGTGGGAGTAGAATCTGTGTTTGGGTATGAAGGAGTCTTTGATATTCGTGTGAAGACAGTAATACGTACTTTTGCATATTCTAAACTAATTAATTTATTTAAAATCAAACCAGCGATGCTACCTAACAAAAAGGGTAGCAGGAATCTGTTCCCATGTTGATTCAGATAAGTTTTCTTCGCCTTTAATGAAATTTTTTATGAGCTAAGCCTTTTATCTTCCTCAAATGCTGCCTAATGCGAGGTGTCCAAGGTACTTTATGGTGTAGAATGTTATGACAGATCTCACAGAGTGCTTTTACTTGATTAAGAGAGGCATCTTGCATTAGCACTTTCCTACAACGGGGCCGTGAGTGTTTCAACGCACCTAGAAAATGATGATGTTTTACGACCAGGGATATCATCGTTGCATCTGTTTGATGGCTGCTCAATTTAAAAATGATTGACACATGCTTTAGAACTTTGCTTTATCAGCATAGATCACGATTGGTTTTTCATGAGGAAAATTTTGCTATGCAATCTCAGAACATCAGGACAGTTCTCAGTTAAATTGAGTAGTAAATAACTATGGGGGTCCTGTGTAGCATCCTTAAAGGCTTCGATGAGTAAACTTTGCAAGGCCAGAGTACGAATCTGTCCTACATCTCTCAGTGACTTTAGCAGAACGATGAACTGTGTGTTTAAACATATTGTGCAGATGATTTTCGAATGGGCGAAGAGGTTCCGTGTTATTAGTAGCACAGAGAAGTTCAGATGATGAGTGTAATGCATGTAGATTTTTTCAACAATTTCGCTATTTTTCACCTTATTTAATAAATCGTCTAAAATCAATAAAGCCTGTTCGGGAATGGTACCTGGTCATTTGGCCGACGGACATTTGACCGACGGACACTTGACCAACGGACACTTGACCGAACGGACACTTGACCGAACGGACATTTGGCCGAACGGACATTCGGCGATATAATTCATTTAATGGGAAAAAATGTTTTCAGGAGGTTATTTCGTATAACAAATTTTATGAGACAAATCTGTTTAATTCTTTCTACTAAACAAGCATATTGTATGGACCTATAAAATTATTCTTTTTTATATGTCTTTTTAAATAAATGTTTGTTTTCATATCATTAGGTAGGTTAAGATGGGAACCAGACAAACTGCAACTCAGGGTCTTGTATTATTTAATAATATCAAGTCTTTTCTTGTATGTCTTTTTAAATGAATATTTTACTTCTATAAAATGAGGTACTCATTAGTGATGGGCAATATTTGATATTAGTATCGTGGTATTGAAAGTTCATTCCATACACATCAGGTTTCTGTCCTGCTTTATGAAGAGACATACAAATTCTAATATTGGATAGTATCAAATGCGAAAATTCTGACTCTAAAATATGCGATACTAAAGTATCGCCCATAGGGACGTGCGATATTCTTTGTTATCGATAAATATCGCGATATTTTGGTCCTTAGTCGACTAAAAGAATTGTATAATTCCAACTCGATATAGCCATAACTATATCGGATTTTTTTATTCGATTATTTCGATTTATTCTGGCGTTTTTTTCTTTCTATTATTCAACCAATTCGAAAGCTCATTCCCGGGAAAAGTCAGGGAATATTACAAAATAAAAGAGAATTTTACAAAGTCAGGAAAAAAATGAGAAATTGGAACGAAAAATTTGAAGAATGTCAATGATATTCTATCAAAGTAGATTGTTTTTTGTGCTGGTGAACAGGAAAAATTACGTGATCAACTGGGAAAAGTCAGGGAATTTTACGAAATCGTTTTGCTAGACACCTTGTTAATTTCTTTAAAAAATTAGTCGCTTTGTGTGATTTAGTCAAATAAATTTCCAAGCCATTCGAATAAAATTGCCGATTACTAAAATTTTATTCGATTAGTCTATTTGAGTAACGGCAAATGAATATTGCACATTCCTAATCGTCCATCACTAATACCCATCATGATTTTGATTAGATTAGGATGGTAAAGAGGTGGCTTTCTAAACGGTCCACGTTTTCGGCAGTGAAATCTCATTAATGTTTTAAATTACATAATTACACCATGCACTATATATGTCAGATATTCGGGTAGAGTGTCCATATCATTTTAAACCCTGAAAATGAAAAATGTCAGAAATACTCAACCAGTTGATATTCATATTTGATACTATCCGATTAAGAATTTTTATGTCCCCTCATAAAGCGAATAGAATTTTTTGATGTGTATGAATAAATTTTTAATACATGATACTGGTATCAAATTTCGCCCATAACTAATGGGTATCTCATTCTATAGAAGTAAAATATTCATTTAAAAAGACATACAGGAAAAGAATTGATATTATTTAATAATACAAGACCCTAAGTTGCATTTTGTCCGGTTCCCATCTTAACCTACCTAATGATATGAAAACAAACATTTACAATATTGTATATAAAAAAGTCATACAAAAAAAAATAATTTTATAGGTCCATACAATATGCTTGCTTAGTAGAAAGAATTAAACAGATTTGTCTCATAAGATTTGTTATACGAAATAACCTCCTGAAAACATTTTTTCCCCATTAAATGAATTATATTGCCGAAAACATCTCTTTACGTCGAACGTCCAAATGTCGGTGAAATGCAGGCATTTCCCCGTCGGTTAAATTTCCGTTCGGTCATATGTCTATCGGTGTAATGTCCGTTTGGTCGTATCTCCGGTGGTGAAATGTCCGTTCGGTCATATGTCCGTCGGTGAAATGTCCATTCGGTGTAACGTCCGTTCGGTCAAATGTCCGTTCGGTCAAATGTCCGTTCGGCCAAATGTCCGTTCAGTCGAATGTCCGTTCGGCCAAATGTCCGTCGGTCATTTTATGGCTTTTCCGTCTGAAATGGGACATCAGAAATGACTCCAAGCAGTGGCTTCTAGGTCTTTTTACGGAAGAATGATTTGGTTTAAAATGAGATTTAACAAAATGTCAAAAATGTTATGGAGTAAGTAGTATTAAAACAATTAGTTTTCGAGAAGAAGGATTATTATGTAAAAATTGTGTTGAATAAATTCGTCTTTTAGTGCTGCCTCTACCCCTCTAAACATTAGCACCCATTTCCTGAAGAGCACTACCACTGCCTCCTTCATTTGTGATGACAATGACTGTTTGAGACGTTGACCTTGTACCACATTAGTAAAAACAGAAATACCACCTCTTAAGGCATGACGACTGAGAATTTTACCCATTGATTTGAGTAGCAGTGTAATAAAATGAAACAGATTGGAAAATGCAGAGCTGATACCATTTCCTCTCTGAAACATGGTGCCTCTAAACACAGATATGCCACTACCCTTCTGACTTAAATAGTAACGTGAAATGACTTCTTGGTTTGGTTTGTAGGGAACGCGGATCTTGAACAGAATTATGTGTATTGTCAAGGAGTGAGCAAAAAGAAATCGACTTCCCTCTATGGTAGTTTCTTATGCAAATGTAATTATACAACTGTTTTTCCAGATATAAACGAGAGCAAATCGCCATGGTGTGAATGAACAGCAATTTCAGTCGTGTCAATTACATTTTTACTAAAGGAAAATAGTCAGGTGAATAAAAAGTTTAATAAATTACTTCTCGTCTAGCATGCGAAGCCAGAATGATCCTTAGGAGTGGTGCAAATGTGTTGCCCACAGCTTGAGTTTGGATGATGTCTGTATATAGATAACTAGCAAACCCGCGCCCGGCGTTGCCTGGGCTTTTTAAATCATGAAATAAAAATACAGTATAGGTAAATTTTAAAAAACATTTATTTAATGTCAAAAAATTAATGGAAGTTTTTGGACTACACCTAAGTCTTGAGTACTTCCTTATAAACGACATTTAAAGTTGTTGCATCTTTACTGCAAATGTATAAATTTCTAGGGTCGCTAACTCTAGAACAGGCAACATACAGTTGGTCATGCAAATTTACTCCAGCTACTTTCAATGTTTAGCCTTGAGATTTGTTAATTGTTATGGCAAAGCAAAGTTTAACTGGAAATTGAATGCGTTTGAACTGAAAAGGTAAGTCTGTAGGTATTAAAGGGACTCTTGGAATTAAAAACTGTTTCACCAAGACCACTTCCAGTAATAATTGAACCTTCTATCACATTATCTTTTAGTGATTTCACAATTAACCTTGTTCCATTACAAAGTGTTGGAGGATTTAAATTTCTAAGTAACATTATAGGAACACCAATTTTAAGTTGTAATAAATGAAGTGGAAAACCAGAAGGTTGTAATGAGTTTAAAAATTCCACAGGGTAATGTACTGCATTTTCAGTTTGTAAAACTGTGTTGATGGAACAATACTGTTTTACATTTCCTTCAACTTTGTTCATTATTTTTAAGTTTATTAGGTTAGCAGAATCGTTACGTGGTGTTAATATAGTCCTCTCTTGGAACCATCCTAAAGACTTGGACTGAATATTAGAAATATCGGGGTAAATTTTATCAATCAAAGAATCTAGTGATTCGACATAATTGCACAATGAAGAATCAAGTTTTATCCTACCATTTACTTCTGGTTCACTGCCACAACCAATTTTCAACAATTTTGTAGAAAATGCATCTGCCTGTTGATCATTATTTAAAAGGACCCTCATGTTTTTAGTGAGTGAAAGGTGAATAACATGCTCCCAAATAAAAGACTTTTTTAAGCAAGCATTTACTTCGTCAGCAACTGTACCTTTTGTTATAACTGGTAGAGTTTGACGAAAGTCACCTGTGAATAAAAATGTCAAGCCACCCATTATTTGATTGGAGTTTCTAAGATCTTTCAGAGTGCGATGCAAAGCTTCAACAACAACCTTATTTGCCATAGTAGCTTCATCCCAAACTATCAAGGAAGATTGACGAAGTAATTTTGCAGTAGCACTTTGTTTTTTTATTTGGCAGAAAGGAGTGTCCCCTGGTATAATTGTGAGGGGAAGTTTAAAAGTGGAGTGTGCAGTTCGTCCCCCCAGTAACAATGTTGCTGCTATTCCTGAAGATGCAACGGCAATAGCTATCTTATTGAAATTTCTAATTTTGCATAGTAAGTTTGTTAAAAAAGTTTTTCCTGTGCCTCCAGGAGCATCTAAAAAGAATAGCTTTCCTTCACCATTTTGTACACTTGTAATAACCTTATCGTATGCGAAACGTTCGGTTTCGCTTCGCATGGTTTCTGTTTACACAGCTGTTAGAGGAGAAAAAAGCATGGCAGCCTATCGCAAAAATAGTACGTGTTTCATTGAGTTCTTTTGAATTTTTTTGTGTTATATATTTTTTATTTTTTTATTGAATTAGTTTATTGAAATATTAAGTTGTGGAGTTACAGTATAGGTAAATTTTAAAAAACCTTTATTTAATGTCAAAAAATTAATGGAAGTTTTTGGACTACACCTAAGTCTTGAGTACTTCCTTATAAACGACATTTAATGTTGTTGCATCTTTACTGCAAATGTATAAATTTCTAGGATCGCTAACTCTAGAACAGGCAACATACAGTTGTCCATGTGAGAAACAATGTTCTTGCAAATTTACTCAGCTATTAAGATGAAGTAGAATTAGCTTGTGTTTGTTTGTTTGCTCAAGAGATGGCGCTAAGCGTTTCGATCGCCGATCACCATATGATGAGCAGCCATGTTGACGCATTTTGAGAGCAATTAACGTAAATAATTTAATATAAAACCAATTTTTATGAATTAATACCTAGCCTACAAAGTTTCTACATAAATCCCTTAACAAACAAAACTTGTTTCATAAAAATCGATGCAGTAGTTCTTAAGGTTATCGAGCACATACACCGGGGAAGTGACTTAGATTTATACTTTGTATAGATAGATAGATAGATATAGAAGTTATAAATTTTACTTAACGGTTAGGCTAATCCAAGGCATGATAAAGGATTAATAGGTGGGAAAGAGCTGATTATGTCTGATATTGGCTGTTGTTTTCCAAGAACCCAGCCCGAATATCGCATCAACTGAGACAGAGATAGTAGCAAAAGAGTTTTATTAGTTATCTGAACTGAACAAAAAAAAATCATAGTACGAGCTTGCTACAAAGAAGACATTGCAACATATGTGCCTACGATTATGAAATTTGGCAGAGCAATAGCAGAACCTTGTACAATAACGCTCTTTTGGTTTGGGTGAAATATTCAAATTCTTGGATATTTTCAGTAGCACCTTGAGTCAAAAAATGTTTGGCAGAATATTCAAATAAAGCTCTCGGAGTTGCATCCATTAAGTGCTGCATAAAGCATCAGTAGGAGAGACTTCGATTGGGGTGTCTTGGAATGTGGAGGGGGTGATTTCTCAAAAGATCAAAGGATGCCAACACTTTTTCTTTTGTTCTCGACCTGAGAGACCCTTTGTCTCGATTTGTATCCTGGGCCGCGTTTTTCGACAAGCGCGTCTACCCCGATCGCGATGACGTATGAGGTCGCGTTCAACTTCCACCACTCAGACCCCGTTAAGTCGAAAAACGGGAGTCAATAAAAACGAGATCTTCGACTTCCTAAGATCGATTACTTACGTCAAGAACAGCTACAGTAATGCGATTAATAATGTCACTGCACATGCGCAAAGAAAACAGGAAATCATCGTATTCTCTCGCAAATCACGGAAAACATGGTATATGATTTATTGATTGGTTTATGCTTTTGTGCTTTTTATTGTTACTTCAACTTTTTTTTTTTGCAAACCTGAATACAAAAAATTGCATTTTTTTTATTTACTGAAAAGACTCTCAACTCTATTGGGCCACTGAGGAAGGATGGGAAACAGTGGATAAATTACTGGAAAGACTGGAGAAGCAGGGTGAAAAAAAGAGCTCGGGAAGTCGATTTCGATACTAGACGTACAGGGGGTAGGGCGAAACGACAAGAGCTTCGAGTGATGAATCTCATTGGATGGGATAGTGTGGTGGGCACTGGAGGGATCCGCCCTGATTTTATATTAGAAGAAATACAATCCCCGTCGGTAAGATTTTATTTTCATCTGAGCATAAAAACATTGTATTGTTTCAACCACTCAAACGCGGCTCGAAGGTCGGGGCAGATTTCCAATCGCGCACCTCGACCACCTACGTCATTTTGACGTCAGCAACGCGACCACGATCATGTCGAAAAACGGGTTTTTTAGACAACGGCTCACATTTGATGACGTAGATACCATTTGTGATGACGATGGCAGTTCGAGGTCGAGGTTTTTTGTGTCGAAAAACGCGGCCCTGGGGCAGTTTGTCTCTGCTATTCTTTGTCTTTTCCTATTTTTGGTTCTACTCTGACCCAGGGGTTGTTTCTTTCAGTTGTGGTTCTTGTTTTGGGTGGTGTACCCTAATTCGGGTGTAGTCCTAGTTTTGGGTGTGGTCCGTCTTTTGGGTGGGGTCCTTGTTTTGGGTGGTGGTTCTTGTTTTAAGTGTGAGCCTTGTTTTGGGTGGTGATCTTAGGTTGGTGTGGGTTTTTTTTTGGTGGTGGTCTTTGTTTTGGGTGTGGTCACTCATATGGCTGATGACATTTTCTTGATTAATCACGTGACTGTGGCCATGTTTCAATGCTCTGAGGTTGAAAATAAAAATAATTTCATAGTTCTTGGTTATGCCTAGGGTGACAGGCAAAAGGGGTCTTAAGTGATTTTGTCTCACAATATACTCTACTCTTGCTCACCTATATATACCTAGGAAAACAGGGGTTGATGAACGTACTGGCACCTCAAGTTGATTGCCTAATTACTAATTAAGTTTTGTTTCTAGTACAACCAAATTTTTTCCATGATACTTTACACACACTTCTAATTAACCACTTCTGTTTCAAGGTGTATTGTTTGATTTTTAATTCTCAGTTAATTGTTATATTGTTTCAATTAACAAGTGTGTGCTTGAATTGCGGTTGATGATGGTTAAAAGGTGACTGAACTCACATATACATGCTTATAAGTACAGCTCGCTCACACAGCCTGATGAAGTGTTTGAGTTCACTAACTTTTTACCTTATTTTCAAGGTAGTCTGTTTGAAATTTGTTTTATTTTCGTTTTGCCTCACTCCCTGATTGCCTTTGCTCGCATGAGTTTTTTTCTCAGGTTGAACTCGGTTGAAATGTTGAAATAAAAATACAAATTTCACATTTCTCAAAGCTGGTGTGGTATACTTTGCTCTCTCTTTACTAATTTGCATAGACTGTCCACATAGAGGTTAATAAATGCATTGTTTGATTTCCTCTTCGCGAAATTTAGACGACCACCTCTCTCTCTCTCTCTCCCTCACATATCACCAGTACATGTTTGCAAAGTGTTACTTAAACTTGTCTTTTAAAATTAGTTTTCATTCTTTCTCATACAGGATGCAACTTTTTCTGTTTACTTAAGGAATTAGGTTACGGGACAGATATGTTTTACACGCTTCACACTTTTTATAATGCAAAAAGCAGTGTTCAATTTAAGGCGGCGGCTTCACAAGCGCTGAGTTAGCATCGTTCGCCACCAGACGACATGTATAGTCGTTCTCAAAGTCGCGCTCTTGTTGGTTTGTTTTACAACTTGAATTTCATGGTTTTTACTTATTAAAGGTTGAACGCTGTCTGTACTTTCGTTTTACATCACCCTACAATTTATGAGACAGTGACGATTGCTTCAGCGAGCATTGTGATTCCGTGTGGCCACGGAATCACGTGGTTTCTTGGGTATGCTTTCTCAAAGTTGAGTGCTGGCTGGCTTGTTTTTCTGCCTAATTGCACTGATTTTTACTCTTTAAAGGTTTCTCACAGGGTGTATGTTCGTTTCACGGTCCTCTATGCAGTGGTACAAGGTGGCAGGTGCCTCACAAGTTTATGTCCAAGCAAAGATGATTGTTACTATACTTTTTTCGCGGGGCATCACTGTTCCGTGCGTCGCTCATGATTGCGTAGTTCACGCTTTTGTGTTTGTTAAAAATCTGTGTGTCTTCCAACCAAAGATGTATGAAATACTTATTTCTGTGCTTTATTGGGGGTTATCCAGCTGTTTCATCGCTGCCTTATTAAATGGCAACTGACATCAAAATTTTTGATTCTATAAGATTAAGTGAATAATTAAATAAAACTGCATAATTGCAAAATGTATAATTTAATTTCGAAAACTTTTATTATTTATTTATTAAAATGAACAAATATTCCCTATATACTGAAGAGCACGAAAAACATCTTGAACTATAGGGGGGGGGGGGGGGGGGGTTGATGACATTTTATGAGCGAAAGGAGTCTCCAGTTCTGCTGTCATTGCCGCTAAAGCCTCTTTCATTCAACCAAGGTCAATTTGAGTTCAACACGAAAAATTTCTCGAGAAAAATGTTTCAGCTTTGCAGTCTTTTGCCTTATGATTATGATCCTTTGGCAGACGATAACGAGTCTGAAACAAATTCTAATTCACCCTCAGAAACTGAGAGCAATAACGACGAATGGTCAGATGCAGAAAGCGGAATGAAGATTAATAAATTTAATTAAGGATTTAAAATTATTATCAAATTGAAATTAAAATGGCCCAATGTTTGAATTATAAATAAAATAACTAAAATCAAATTATAAAAAAGAAGAAATCACTTATTTGATGACGCTGTCGTTTTCTTACTAATGATCGTTCACTCCTAGTGCCAGCTCATTTGTGCGAAAAAACTATAGAAACAGTACCCGTTTTCAGTTGTTTTTTACCTGGAGAGAAACCAATTGACTACAAAACGATGGGATCTTTTAAAAAACAGTCATTTGTAAAATGCTTCTGACACACTTTTGAGTGTTGTGTGGAAACAAACCCACTGTTATTTCAATAGCTCATCTTTTGGAAAATTGAAACGACTAATTTTCTCTCCTTTAGAAGATGAACTTGTACAGTCGAATCCACAACAGTATCCCATTTTTTAAGAATGCTGATAAGCCGATTCAAGTCTGATGAGTTTTATTTTTAACACGCGTTTCTTCATTTGAAACATACAAGGAATGAGCAATTTTTAAATGAAGGTTCGGCTTAACCTCTGTGTTATCTCCCGTTTCGTGGAGGTGCTAATTGCGCCCATATGAGCACCTGCTCATCCCGATCGTGTGGATGTGAGATGAACGAGTGTGAGAAATCTACGAGTGGAGAGCGAAATTAAATACCTAAGAGAATGTTATAAGCGTTTTATTAATGTATAAACGGACGAGCCTAATTGTTAATCATTCAATAGTAAGGCATGTAAACAAACCAATCGACAATTGATTAAATATGTAAATTTAAATGTAAATGTAAATATTTCAACATTTCAACCAAGTTCAACTTGAGAAAAAAACAACTATTCATGCGAGCAAAGGCAATCAGGGAGTGAGGCAAAATGAAAATAAAACAAATTTCAAACAGTCTACCTTGAAAATAAGGTGAAGAGATAGTGAATTCAAACACTTCATCAGACTGTGTGAGCGAGCTGTATTTATAAGCATGTATACGTGAGTTCAGTCACCTTTTAACCATCATCACCCGCAAGCCAAGCACACACTTGTCAAGTGAAAATCAAATAATACACATTGAAACAGAAGTGGTTAATTAGAAGAGAAAGTATAGTATCATGGAAAACAATTTGGTTGTACTAGAAACAAAACTTAATTAGTAATTAGGCAATCAACTTGAGGTGCCAGTACGTTCATCAACCCTGTTTTCCTAGATATATATATATAGGTGAGCAAGAGTAGAGTATGTTGTGAGACAAAATCACTTAAGACCCCTTTTGCTCTGACAACCAGGACCCTTGCCTGTCACACTGGTTCAGGTTCTCAGGGCATAACCAAGAATTAAGAAAATAATTTTGTATTCATCCTCAGAACATGGCCACAATCACTGTGACTAATCAAGAAAATGTCATCAGCCAGGTGAGTGACCACAGCCAAAACAAGGACCATTGCCAAAAAAAAAAAGACCACACTAAAACCAAAGACCACCACCCAAAACAAGGACCACACCCAAAACAGGGACCACCACCCAAAACAAGGACCTCCATCACCCAAAACATAGACCACACCTGAAAGGAACACCACCAAAAAACAACCCCTGGGTCAGAGTAGAACCAAAAATAGGAAAAGACAAAAAAGCAGAGATCCACCCACCCAAATTGTCCCAGGGTACAAATCGAGGCAGAGGGTCCCAGGAGACCCTAGTGCATACCAGAGCATGTCAAGAACAAAAGAAAAAGTGTCGGCATCCTTTGATCTTTTGAGAAATTGCCCCCTCTACATTCCAAGACACCCCAATCAAGGTCTCTCCCACTAGCATCCATTTTTATTTTTTATTTTCATTGCCGAAAATACACTGGATCATTAATGTTCAATTCGATTTCTTTTCAAATATACAAGGAGTCAAAGTACGTTAATATGGAAACAAAAATACAGTCACATTTTTTCTTTCTTTAAAGGGCAAGACGTATAAGAATCTCTCCATAAGAACTGAGATGACAATGTACGGCATTTGCTCTATTATTGAAACAAGTTAGTTGTCTATAATATTGTTATTAATATGCAAACATGCACACTAGGTGACAAATTCTATAAATAAAATATTAAATTGATGGTATTAAATTCAATGTTTTGTTCCTCTCATTTCGTTCATCTTAATGGGGCTTGATACGATTTTGCATGTTTAACAGAAAATGCTTAAAATTCTAAAAGGAACTGATTGACAGGATACTCTTAAATTTAATCAAACATTTTCTTTAATTCAGGGTGATTCAAATTAAAGTATCCTTTTTTCAGCCCGGTAATGAGCCAAATGGTTTCAAAGTTAGAAGGTACCCTAAAGGGCATATCGAAGAGATATTGATAAAATACCTTTCCCTAACCGACCACCAGGGGAATATGGCGCTGTCACCCTCATTTGTATCACGATAGAAGATCTGATAAGCACATTCCTCTGGATGTTACAGACTGCTGAAGTTATTTTATCTGAATTGCCACCATGCTGGCCTGCAACGAATCTTCAATATTTTGAGACAACAGGAAGTTTTGCTGTTCGACCAGGAAGAGGGAGAAAACCTCGATGGCCGAAAGTGACAGAAGCTGTTGCATCCATGAACCCAAGCAGACCGTGCAGTGCTCATCACATAGCAAAACATTTAGATTTCTTATGTGCCTATCCTTATAAGCTGCACCGTCTCCAGAAGGTGCAAGCTGGGGATGCTAGCCTCCGACAACAGTTTGATTTGTCATTTTTGGCTCGTGTGGGGATGTATGATCAATGGCCGGACAACATCCTGTGGAGTGATGAGGCCCATTTCTACTTATGCAGAGCAGTGAACATGCAGAATTGCCCACTTGGGGCACACGCAATCCCATCGGGTTCATGAAGATTTATTACATTCACCAAATGTAATGGAGTGACTGGTGAGCTGAAAAGCTTCAAAGTTGGAGAATTTGCTTTCAGGGAATGATGAAAATACTGATAAAAAACATGTCATGTTCCCAACTGATCGACAGGGAGATATGTGGCGCTGCCACCAACAGCTTAGCAATTTATTATTCATTTGGGCAAATCTGTTGGGCAAGTTATTATTCATTAAAGGAGTCCTTTACACCTACAAATCATCAATGACGGAGGATGTACAGGACATTACGAGAACACTCAGAGAAGGTGTTTAATGTGGCCACCTTACGACAAGGTCAACACCTCATGAGTTACAGCATATCCCACTGAAACGGATATAGGAAATCATTGTGGCCACCGTGCAGCATTTCTCCTGGGTCCATATACGAGAAATTTCACAGAAGCAGCATTTCTCCTGGGTCCATTTCTCGTATTTCTGCAGAAGTCACACCAACTGGACCACGAATCTATAGAGTGATTGCAGTTCGATATAGGGAATGTTGCAGCAGTTCATCATCCCAGAAAGTCAATCAAAGAGGATTCCTTGACACAATCACCTTTCAACAAGACGGTGCACCTCAGCACATTGGACATTATGTTCAACAGTTGTTGCGATAACATTTCTCCGAGGAGAGAGTCACCAGCTATCCCGTTCATCCAATTTATCCCCTTGGGCTTTTTGGCTTTGAGGTTATCTCAAAAGCGTTGGTTTTCGTGAATGCTTCCACAATGTTTATCGTGGAGGCATTCTTTCCTTGCAGAATTGAAGTACATCATCGTCTTCCATGCACGGAACATCTCTTCCGACCAACTGCATGCTGCTGTGGAACATGCTGCAACTCATCTTATGAGGTGTTGGCCTTGAAAAACAGTGGCCCCATTGAACACCTTCTCTGAGCGTTCTCGCCCACATTCTCTAACACCAATGACCTAATGGACCTCCTTTAGTGAATAAAAATTTGCCAACTGGTGCTGAAATGTTGTTGTTGGCACCACCACCCAACATGTCATTTTCAGTTCCACTTCATTTCCTGAATAGCATACCCTGCAACTTTGAAGCTATTCAACCCGCCGGTCATCCAATTACAGGTTTCTGAATAGGGATACTTTGATTTGACTCATCATGTATATAAATACGTAGGTTAATTTAACACTAGTCAGCAAATTTTTTAAAAAAATTTCTAGCCCCTACACTGATTCTTATGTAAAATGACCTCCTGAATACAAATATAACCTTCGTTTTCCCCCATCACCCATCATTTTCGGGGGTGCCCCCCAACCCATTTTTATCATTTTTCGATAGATTTTAGGGGATGAAAAGGTTTATTTCAGCCTTTAAAATTCTTCTGAGGGGGCTAGAGGGCTGAAAAGTTCTAAAACATAAACATTTACAGCAGGAAGGTACATAAGGGGGTAATTCACCCCTAACGTACCTCCCTACTATACATGGTCATTTTCTAGTACTAGTCACCCTTCAAGACCCTCAAAAGAATTATAAAAGCTAAAATTAACCTTTTCATCCAACGAAATATATCGAAAAATGATAAAATTGTGTTGGGGGGCATCCCCTGAAAACGGTGGGTGATGGGGAAAAACGGAGGTCATATTCGGATTCAGGAGGTCATTTTACGTAAGAATCAGCCAAAACTGAGTCGGGGCTTTTTTCCATGTAGACCAGTGTAATCTATATGATTTTATATTCACTATAGTGGATCGATTTCACACTGCAAGAGGAAAAATACGGATAGAGGTTAGAAAAGAAAATGGCTCATCAGGAGTATATATGGTAGGTGTATTTGCCTTTAATTATTTCTTAATTTTCTAAGGAATTTTTTAAATGCGAAATTTCATTCAATTCAAATGTGACTGCTTCAATAGTTCATTTAAATAAATTTTTTAAAAAACATACTAACGGCCGTCTATTGGTAAAGTCTTTGTTGGATTAAACATTATTCAAAAGCTATTTTTAAGATTGGAAATCAGCATTGTATTAATAGCATTTCCGCATTCATTGTTGTTTCCACAACAATCATTTTGTTGTTGCTAAGTAATGAAATCAAATCGCCAAAGTATTAGAATATTAATAAGAAAAGAATAAAGAGGGGAAAAGATTATTAAATAAGTCTAGTCCTTTTCCCTTTCTTTTCCAACTAAAATAACTCTGCGACCACGACGAGGTTATGGGCCCAGCAGAGCATTCCACTGCGCACCAGAGCATCCTAAAGAAACTAATTTGACGGAGGTGTTTAAAACTGTACTCGAAACTTAGGCCTTCACCAGCTAGCCAGCGTAAGTAGATTACGTTTTTCGTTTCTACAGACATTGTTTCTAAGTGATATCAGCAAGTTTGTTCGGGTTAAACGAAATGGTCAGTAGTGGAGAATCGGCGGGGCCAATTACGTCCATGGGTCTAGAGAAATTATATGAGGGGAACTACCAATCTTGGAGTTATAATATGAAAATGTTATTGTATGACCGAGGTCTGTGGAACTTCATTGACGGGACAGCAGCATCTCAAGGAGCTAGTTCCGAAGTGACAGAAAAATATTCGTTGCGGAAGAATCGTGCATTGTCGACTATAGCTATGGGAGTGACCACCGACCTACAGCATCTAATACGTGAAGTAAAGTCAGGGAAAGAAGCCTGGGACATATTAAAAGAAACGTTCGAACCTAAGTCACGAATCCGAATTCTTAGTCTCAAACGGGAGTTCATCAATACTAGATTTCATAGTGAAGAGACCATGGCAGCATACATCAGACGACTTAAGACCTGTGCTTCTCAGCTGAATGAAGCAGGATCGCCCGTGGCTGATACAGACCTGGCGTAAAGTATGATTGCTGGACTTCCCGAACTTACGATATGGTAGTCACTCAGTTTAACACCATGGAAGGAAATCAGTTCAACGCAAAAGCCATTGCTCAAGCACTAATGACTGAATATGAGAGAAGAGCATAGAGACATATTTCAGAAGAATCCCCAACACAAGCACTTGCAGTTGGAGTACAGAAAAAGAACATAAATTATCATCAAGGAACAGGCATCTAGACTCAAATTTAAGGGCAAGTGTTATATTGCGGAAAATATGGTCATATGAAATGAGATTGTTGGAAAAGAATAAAAGATGAAGAACAAACCGGAACATCAAGTAAGGCAATAAAGGGCACAAAAGATGCTTTCTTGATGGTATTGAACATGGAAACATTGGCTGAAAGTTGGATTATTGACAGCGGTGCTACGAATCATTTTACCTATAAAAGTGATTGGCTACAGAATTTCCGCGCATCTATTTGTGCAAGTGCTACAACCGCCCAAGGTACGATGGCGATAAAAGGTATGGGTGAAGTAATCATTGAAACATACTTAAACAAGGAAAGAATTCAAATCACACTCAAGAATGTGTATTACGTACCAGAACTTAGAAGAAACCTGATTTCTGTGCGAATGATGGACAGGAAACATTACAAACTTATGGTATACGACAGAAGGATGCAAATCATCAATGCTGAGAAAAAACTCGTAGGAGTATGCGTTGCGCGAAACGATTTGTATGTACTATAAGCAAGAGTTGTTTTTCCAAAATCGTCCGAGGCACATACTGCAAGTCAACAGCCATTACTCGATATATGGCTTAAGAGGTTTTGCCATATCCATCATAAAGATATAAAAGCAATGAGCAACAAAAACTATGTACGAGGTCTAGATATTCTTAACTCGAGTCCCAGTTTCTGTGAAGACTGTGCGATAGGAAAATCTACTAAAGAACCACATCGTCCTATCGGGAAAATCAGTACTACGAAGATTCTAGAACTTGTTCATACAGATATTTGGGGACCAAGTCCCGTGAATTCGACTGGTGGAGGAAAGTATTTCCTTTCGTTCATTGATGATTTTTCAAGAAGAGCAACAGTTTATATACTGAAGAGTAAGGATGAAGTTTCTCATTACCTAACGAAGTATATTAGCCTGGTTGAACGCCAAACCGGAGAACGCCAGAAGAGACTGCGGTCTGATAACGGCCTGGAATTTTGCAACCAGACGGTAAATAAGTTATGTGAAGAAATCGGTATAATTCATGAATTGACTAATGTTTACTCTCCTCAAATGAATGGAATAGCCGAGAGATTTAACTACACTATTATGCAGTTAGTAAGAACAAATCTTATTGCAGCTGGTTTGCCAAAGCATCTTTGGGCTGAGGCGGTCATGGCCGCTACTTATGTTAAGAACAGAACACCGCATCGTGCGATTCAAGGAATGGTACCCCAAGAAAAGTGGAGTGGCTTTAAACGGAACGTCGCACACTTCAAGGTGTTTGGTTGTACAGCGTTCGTTAACATACCTAAGCAGAAATTATCCAAGTTGGATCCTAAAGCTAAACGATGTGTGATGGTCGGATACGCATTCAGCAACAGGGGGTATAGGTTATGGATACCTGGAACTACTCAAGTGATAGTCAAAACACGTACGCTTTAATGAAGACTTATATTTCTTCCGATCAGAAAAGAACGATGGCATTGATCGTTTGCAAATCATACTCTTGAGAGAACTGAAGATACTGACGAAGATGCAAACAATACCGAATCGGAAGATCTAAATCTGGTGCCTCAAGAAAAGGGACCGCATGATGATAACAATCACCAAGACGACAGGGAGAATCCCAATGATGAAATTCAACTTCCCAGCAGTCCTAAAATAAGAAATTTACCGAAAAAATGGAACCCCAATCCTTGGGGAAGAGCGGGGAAACCAAAAAACCAAAACGTTAATCCTGAAATTAATCTTACAGAATTGGTCGTCCCTGAAACGATCGAAGAATCAAGAAATTCCGCCCAAGCTGAAAAATGGGAAGAGGCCATGGAAAAGGAAATTACAGCTCTGAATTAATTATTTTTAATTAAGCTGAAAAAATAATATTACATGTAAATGGTTATTCACGGTGAAAACGGACCCAGAGGGAAATGTTCTTCTTTATAAGGCTCGACTTGTGGCTCGAGGCTGTTCTCAAAAAAAAGGAATGGAATACGAAGAAACTTATTCACCAGTGGTAGATTTTTCACTTATTAGAACAATGCTAGCAATTGCTGCAATGTTTCGTTGGGAAACCAGACATTTGGACATCGTAAACGCGTATCTTTATGGGAACTTAAAGAAAACTATTTCCATGACACAACCTCCCGGATGGGAAGAAGTCGGAAAAGAAAGTCATGTATTACGACTTTGCAAATCTCTATATGGCCTCGAACAAGCCGGACTCGAGTGGTAAACTGAGCTTGACAAAACACTGAAAGAACTTCATTTTAGAAATACATCCGGAAGTTAGTGTTTATCAGTATAAACAAAGAATCATCGTACTAATTTATGTGGACGATATAGTCATATTTGGGAAAGCCAAAGGAGATACTGAAGAAGTCATTCAGAAAATCTCTTCAAGATATGAAGTAAGAAATTTGGGGGAGATCACATACATACTGAATATCCAAGTGATCAAGGATGACAACGGAAACATAGGAATTCATCAAAATAATTTCATTAATCGGTTGTTAAGCAAATACCACTTTACAGATGCTAGAACCGCAAGTGTACCAGTTGATCCAGAGGTAAAGCTGATAAAAGAAGACCCAACGAATGATAGTGGTGATTACTTTCAACATCACTATCATGAAATAATTTGAAGTCTGCTGTACGTAGCTGCAAGGACAAGACCGGATTTATTGATATCAGTAATCCAGCTGGCAAATTTGTTGTGAATCCAAGTAAGACAAGTAAGAAAAAAAATTTGTGTACAGCGCAAGTAAACAGCATCAGCGGCATTTTTACGAACGCATTTTTACACGCGTCATTGCCAGAGCTTATCACAGCTTCAAAAAAGAAAAACAGTGACAATCCGCTTTGTGCAAAACGAGCAAGAAAGGTTTTTTCATTTGAAAATAAGTTTTGCTGTATAACGAGCAAAAAGGGTTGTTCATTTTAGCCTAGAGAAAAGTTGAAAAAGTTAAGAAAATCGATGAGTATATTAACTCTCAATATACAGGGTGTTCTCGAATAATGTGTACAAATTTGGGGGACAGGTTCCTTATACCAAAACATGAAAAAAAGGTTCATATTATCATGGGTCCTAATTTGAACAATAACAGATATGAACAACCACCAAAATGGCGCCACCAAGATCAACAAGTTAACAACTCAGGTTCTATAACATGTAGGATGGTGAAATTTGGGGAAATAATAGGGTTCTTACAACTGTGTATACCATTAAATACCTTGGTCGAATTCCAACGAGTAGTTTCCGAGTTAGGCATTCAACATCGTAATATGTGCTGATTAGTACTCAACATGTGAGCATGTGTTACGATGTTGAATGCGTAACTCGGAAACTACTTGTTGAAAATCGACCAAATTTTAACGGTATACACAGTTGTATGTACCCTATTACTCTCCCAAATTCACCGTCCTAGATATTATAGAACCTGAGTTATTAACTTGTTGATCTTGGTGACGCCATTTTTATTTCTGTTCATATCTCAGTTATTGTTCAAATTAGGACCCATGTTTATATGAACTTTTTTTCTTCTTTTGGTATAAGGAACCTGTCCCCCAAGTTTTTACACGTTATTCGAGAACACCTTGTATTGACTGTCCAAAGTTCTCGCTGAAGAAGCTGACGTTGTCAGCGAAATGTACATTCGAGCTTTTAATAAATTCTTTTTGTGGATTTGTGTTTTTTATTTATTTTTCGTAGTAAACCATTGTCCACAGTTTTTGGCCTCACGCAGTTTGCGTAAAATTAATGAGTTACATCTACTTGTTGTTTGTTGTCATCACCTCTTATATTCCTGTGTAAAATTCTAGCAGGAATAGATGAAGAGATGAAAGACAGGTTGACTGAAATAAAATGGAATACTGATGTTAGCCGAATATTTGGAGTAAACGAATCCACTGTTCGCACGATGAAGAAAACGAAGCTATCATGATAAAAATAAATAACAATCGCCTTTGACTTTGAGTCGACTGGCAACATGACATTCCTTAATCCCCGTTTTCTCATAAGACTTTGTTCCGTTATCCGCGAATTCAGTATACGCAGAGGTTTTTGGGAACCAACCCCTCGCGGAAAACTGAGATTACTCTACACATTTTTCATGAATTTTGAACTGCTTTGAGGTTGAATTTGGATAATATCAATATCGGATAACATCTGAGACCATCAATATAACTTAACAGCCAATACACCTGATAAATGTATATCAGATAACATATGAGAACATCAAGGACTCTAAAATTTAACTACTGTGGCTTTCATCATCATTATAATTCAATTATTTATTATTATTTATTTAAGTTTTTTACTTCATTACATTATAGGAAATAATTTATTTAATCTCATTTCAAGTAGGCCTATAACTAAAAAAAAAATCTTCCAGAAGTGAAATTCTTTAAATATCCTTCTTTTCCTTTCAGGAAACTTTTCAAGACTTTGGTGATCCAATCAATTATCATAGTCTAGCTTATTCTGCTCTCGGCACAAAACTTTACTATGAAATGGAACCAAGAAAAGTAAATGTTCTAAATATTTTGTAAACGTGTTTTTTTTTCAAATAAAAATTTTAGCCAAAGCTCTTCAAATTACATTTTTCCAGCAATTAAACGAAAATTTATAAATCAGAATGGAAAAATTATATAAAAAGCGTTCATTGATAAACTGGTAATTTACGTGTTTAGACTAACCTTATCAAACTTTTTTTAATATGTTAATGTTACAAATAAAACTTCTTTGCCAAGTTCAAATTGAATCTATGAATCCATGCATTTACCTGAATAATTTAATTTGGAAACCTTTCATATATTGCACATACAGGCGATTCAAAAAGAACTCTTTGGTTTCAAAATAAATCATCCTGCAGACTACTATGAAAGTCCAAATTAACTTATAGAAAAGTTTTTTATACATGTGTAGGTAATTTTTGAGCACTTAAAGAGATTATCGCATGGCATGACAGATATACGATATTCAATTCTATCTAAACAGGTCAAAGCATACCCAAGTCGATGGTGGCGACTGCAGTGTTAATGAGTTTCCATTGTTCGTTTAAAGTAGTTAGTAAGGGCGATAAGTAGACTTTAGCTATGACGTACCGTCATGACGTGCCAGAACAAAAGCTAGAAATACCCAAGTTTGCTCGGATATTCAGGGTGTTATTAAATTTCATGCCAAAAACGATAGGGGTGATGGAATATGCGATTCTAAGCAAAAAAAGTTCATATGAACATGGGTCCGAATTTGAACGATAACTGAGATATGAAGAGAAATAAAAATGCCGCCACTAAAATCAACAAGCTAATAACTCACTTTCTATAGCACTTAGGATAATGAAGTTTGAAGAAATAATAGGGTAAATAAAACTGTGTATACGTTAAAATTTGAACGAATTCCAACAAGTAGTTTCAGAGTTACGCACTCGAACATCGTAACACGTGCTCACACGTGAGTACTAACCACCACGTGTTACGATGTTGACTACGTAATTCGGAAACTATTCGTTGGAATTCGATCAAATTTTAACGGTGTGCACAATTTTATGTATCCTATTATTCTCTTAAATTTCATCATCCTAGATCTTGTAGAAAGTGAGTTATTTACTTGTTGATCTTAGTGGGGGCATTTTTATTTCTGTTCATATCTCAATTAGCGTTCAAATACGGATGAATATTTTTGCTTAGAATCGCATATTCTATTACCCCCTATCATTTTTGACATGAAATTTAAGAACACCCTGTATATTCGAGCAAACCTGGGTATTTCTAGCAAACCTGTTACAAGAAAAAACCTGCGCTCATAAAATCCGTGTAATCTGCTGCAAATCATTAAAAGTTCGATTTTACCTGTTTAAGGTAATTATTTTAGCTCGCGTTGGTTGAATACGGGGCAAATTTCTTTAAGGTAAATTTTTGAATAACTAAATTAAGGCTTTTTTGCATTGGACTTAATTATTGAAAATGCAAAATGTGAATGTGTAATATTATCAATGTGCCTTTAAACATCTAATATGCAGTTATATTTTTGAAGGCTCTTAAGTAGACAAGATTTTGTGTATCAACGCCAGGAGCCTAGATGAAAAGTTGTGTTTTGAAGAGATCCACTGTATGATCATGCTAAAGTTGTCCATGTGAATAGTACGGACTCTAAATAGACTTCCGCTACTTTTAATGACTGTCTTTACATTTTGTTGATCATCATAGCAAAGTGGATTCGTTTGAAAAGAAATGGAAACCAAGGAATCAACAAATTAATATTTTTTGCACAGCCATTGAGGAAGGTAGTCTCGTTTCCGTCTTAGGAGGAAAATGGTGTGCATTTTTTAAAATTTTAATAATATTCGCTGTAAGAGTGAATTGTTGGTTGTTATTGTTGGCTTTCATTGTTGTAGGTTGAATCTATTGTTGAACCTAGAAGTTTAAATGTTTTTTATTACAATGAATAGACGGTATCAAATTTATGCTGGCAGTACTTATTATTACCCATTAGCATTGTGGCAAGCATTTCTTAGTTTGATGTAAACATAACGTCTGTACAAGAAAAAGCTCAGTGAGCACCTATCTCCGAAGTTAGTGGACATACAGGAGCATAAATTGAAGTAATTAATGGGCTATGCCAACACCTCCTATAGAGAAGGGACAAAAGGTGTATACATTGTTACATCACCATCAAGCGGCTATTGTTATCGTATTTCTACCAATAATAAGCCCTAAATTTGGCCGCTTGATGATGATGTAACAATCCATACACCTTTGGTCCGCAGGCCTTCTCTCTAGGAGGTGTTGGCTATGCTCTCCCAATTAACCCTCCAAGTTTCTTTAGTCTCTCTCTCCCAAACAAAAGTTGCAAACAAAAGTCGTGTGCGCCCTCTAGTGTGCACTCTCCCATGGTGCATTATGGTTCGCGGAGTTTAAGTCTATTGTCACTGACCAATTTAAGTTTAGACTTGTGCATCCGAAGAGAAAAGGCGTATTTCTTATGGTGAATTGGAGTGACAAGGTAAAAAAGTTAAAACTAACTCGTGTGCATTTCGATTTTTATTTCACTTTTACCTGGGCAAGGGCATACTGTGGAATGAACGAAAAAAAAAGAAGCATTGGATATGGATTCCACAGTGACAATTTTATGAAGTTCCATATTAGGTTCTGCTGAATGAAGCAGATGTTTATTAGTAAGGATCCAATTAAGCTCCGAGAGGGCTAGGGCGTAGGCTTTCTAGTTCTCGAGTCCGCCTGGCCGTGAGTTCGAATCCCGCCGTGGGCATGGATGTTTGTGTTTGTCCCGGGCTGCGTACAGATATAACTTGTGTAAAAGGCGCAAAATGAACTTAGTAGTCGACGCCTAAATTTCTAGAACCCCCCCCCCCCCAATTAAGCTCTCAGAATATTCAGCAACGGCTTTTTAGACACTGCCAGGCCTGAACATGGAAAAAATGAAACATTGTTACGTCGTTCTAGTGGTACTATCACAGAAGTAAGTTCAACGTCACAATCTTAGTGGTTCAACAATAAATTGTTGACGTCATGTTCAGGCCTGGTATTTTCTAGAAGGCCGTGATTCAACCAGTAGGTAGATGAACTATACATATTCAAGTCATCTGTTCAGTAAAAGGGGCCTGATGTTCGTTGTACTAGTAGTCAACTAAAAATACATCAGAATTCCAATGCCATTTTTTTTAATGTTGAACTATGTAGTGCTTATATACGAGGGTGAATCAAAAAGTAAGTTACACTCATTATCTGTGGTCGAACAGCACCGACATCAGTCGCCGTTTTTAAGGATGTTGCCTGTATGTCTATAATTGCAACGTGGCATGATCCCTCGTGTTTCCGCGTTTACTCACAGCCTTCTAGAAACTACCAGGCCTGAACATGGAAAGGATAAAACATTGTTACGCCGAACTGGTGGTGCTATTACAGAAAGTTCAACGTCACAATCTTAGTGCTTCAACAATACATTACTAACGTCATGTTCAGGCCTGGTAATTTCTAGGATCAACATCACCCAAAGATAAGGCCTGAGCGCGGAAACGTCATACATTGTTAACATGTCATAAGCAGTAATCTTTAATCGCATTTCTACCAATAATAAGCCCTAAATTATGACTAGGTATGATAATCTAACAATGTATGAAATTTCTGTGCGCAGGCCTTCTCTTTAGGTGGTGTTGCTAGGATGTCGTGGTTTACTGCGTACGCAAGAGTATTGTTGTCATGGCACATCAGTTGGTTGTACACTCCAAGTTGGAGATTCGCGGAACAATCCGCTTTTTGTGGGCAAAAGACTTAAATTGCACTGAAATCCATCAGTAAATTTGCAGTGTCTACGAGGATAATGTGATTTCTCGTCCTGCGATTGTGAAGTGGTGCCGGCAGTTCGAAAATGGACACTCAGATTTGACGGACGAATACCGTGGAAGACCATCCACGTCCAACACTACCAAGCACATTGCCCGCGTTAATGAAATGATTCTGGACAATCGACGAATCAGAATTAAAGAAATCGCCAGAACGCTTAGCGTTTCTTATGGGAGTGTGCGCGCGATTATTCACGATATGGTTGAGAAATGCCGGAGTGGATTTTTACCGCAACGGCATGTAAAAGTTAATTTCACGTTCAGCCAAGTGTTTACAATTGTTGGGTGATTATAAAGAAAAGTGGAATAAATGGTGCACGTTTTCTCAGAATGTGTGTATGGGATCTTGATTTACATCTGTTTTTTGCTGTTTCAGAGTGTAACTTATTTTTTGATTCAACCTTGTATAAGGATTTAAATGCAAGAATCTTAAACTTCCCCTAAGTGTATGGAGCACGCCGAATCTTTAATGAATTGCATGGTTTTGGCCGACATAGATGAGAGGTACATAGAGAAAGGTGAAACATAGATAAAGGATAAGTCAACGCAGAAACTGCACAGTAATTGGATGCACAGGCTCGTGGATTTTTTAGGAGAATCAACCAAAAAGGGAAAGTTCTAAACTTCTAATCTTATGTAGAGGTTTTCTCTTTTTGGTTGTTCCATCTCGCAGTTATTGTTTCATTTTTACTCAGGAGAATGGAAAACTCAACCTGATCTTCTGCCAGTCCATCGCTGCAATGCTCTAACGACTAAGTGGGGAACCACCAATGTGCGGGCTATTCGTATAAAATCTTACGGACATCAGGCACAGATGTACCTCTTAGTTTCCCTACAATAATATCAAGAAACCAGATATTTGCTTTTCAAAAAACACTGTACAATTGCCTCAGTACTCTGCGTATTTTGAGTACTATGGATGATTTATAGTCCCATTTTCATTTATAAATATATTCTGGCAATGATTCTCTTTAATATCTATCGTAAATTATTTGTATCCACTAAATTAAAATTGTTTATATCCACTAAAACCCATATAATTTAATTTACTATCACAGAGAATAAACAGCTCTCCATTTAACATAAGCACTTACAGACATTATATCTTTTTTTAAAAAATATATTTTAAGAAATACAAAGTTATTTTTTTTTCAGTATTACTTTGTAAATTCACCTAAGAATCCATGCGTTCCAAAATCAGATTTTTTTAAGTGTAGAGACAAATGCTTTTTTCAATATTATAAAGACAACTTCAAATGTAGGTAAGATGTTAATACAAGATTTTGGTCTTTCTTTTCCTTCATATCTCCTTCCTTTGAACATTAGTTCCGTGTTTTATCTTTTGCCATTTCCATAAGTGAACGTAAAGAAACATAAATAATCTTAACGCTACAAGTTATTAGCATTTCAAACCTAATTTCATTTTATTCGTTTTTATTTATACAGGTTCCCTTTCATATCTGAAGAAGTGAAATTGAAACCTTGTTCAAGATTTGATTTTCTCAATGGAAATCGAACAGCAAAGGATGTATACACAGATATTTATTATCTGTGGCTATCGATGGATGGTACTGAGTGTCACTGTAGTAGAGCTTGCAATAGAAAGATATTCCATTATAAAACTCTACGCCCTACGGAATTTAATCAACCAATAACAACTCAAGACTTTGTTTTAAGCAAATCCGGGTTTGTTTATATCATTCAATATCTCTCATACGACATCATAGCATTGTTGTGTGACATTGGCGGGAATCTTGGCTTATATTTAGGATGGTCAATATTGTCAGTTTTCGAGTTCATTTTAATTCTGTGCAATAAATACAAGAAAGTAACTCCTCAATTCCAACATTTTGATCCTATTTACCGTAAAGTGTGTAAATATACAAAGGAGTTTACTAGAAAATTCGAAGGGAACATACAACAGCAAAAAAGCATCCATAAATTCTTCAGGAATCATCTATTCAAAGAAACCTTCAAAACAGTGGTGGCTATTATCTGCATCGGATTTTTAGCTTACCAGCTTTATGACAGAACAATGTTTTATTTGAGTTATCCAAGCATCTTCAAAATTGAAGTGGAAGCATACAAAAATGTTCCTTTTCCAGTCATAACCGTTTGTGGTAATGCAGAAAATTACAAATCTATCAGAAAAGACTATATGACTGCAAACAATCTTCCAAATAATACCAGGATAGATATCATAGATTTAATTGATGTTCGCAAGAAAATACTTCCCCATAACCTTTGGAACAATTCGGCTAATATAGAGTTTTTTTTTAATATTACCATTTATGCTGAAACATTGGTAAGGCGATTTTAATTCATTGAACACTGTACACTTTCTAACAGTAGATGTTGTATAGTTCAATTTTGTGTTTTAATTTTTAGGGCGCTACTAGATACATGTTTTGGAGTAGGAACATCACATCTATTGACTTGCCTCATGGAAGATGTTCAAAAATAATAACAGGTTAAATATAAGGATTAGTGAAATGAAACGTAGCTATGCAATCAAATTTAATATCCATGGGATTAAAGACACTGACTAACCTACTAGTATATTCTCTGTCCATGTCAATCTTTGATTATGTACAAAACCATTCTGTGATTGCATCTTTCACCTCTTCGTATGATGAAAATTTCTCCAGGTGTTTTCTAAAAGTCTAAAAACTTCATAGAAAAGGGATGAACTCTTAACTGGAGAGTGGGGTTTCGCATCTAAATTTTTTAAACGGAAAAGTTGTGTTCATAACCAAACTGATTTGAAGAATTATATTCTTTACACAATACTAAGGAGTCCTAAATGAAGTTCAATAAATGTCATGCAGAGAATCGTAGACAACCGATGAATATGGGAATATATTACAAAACCCAACTCTCTGACATTCCATACCATCAGTTTTACCATCAAGTCAGTGTAAGAAATAAAATCGACGAATATTATTCTTCAAATCTAAATTATATTTCAAAGAAATTTTCGGCCTTAAAGGTCAAGTGACACGGAATTTTCACTTGTTAGTTTTATGGTGTCATTAGAATATAATGAATATATTATGTCATGTTAATATATTTTATGGAATAATTCGTTTCCCTAAAATTAACGGTTAATTATGTGAAAATTAGGTTTTAATGTCAATTTCCGATGATTGCCGAACATCAGCCACGGTAGCCGATAGTTGGCGCTGCTTGTACTCTCAACGTCACGAATACATAGCATGATGTATAAGCAGGAATGGATGAGGATATAAGGTTGTAACCTGATAAAAATAACAATTAAAATTACATCTTAAACCCCATTGGAGCATTAATTTTTGTCATTTAATCGAAAATGGCATACGAAAGAATGTTTTTTTTGGTCTTTTCAAAATCCTGCTCAATGAGAGCGAAATAAATGCATGATAATGAAAATATAGAAATCATTTGAGCCAGGGATATATGAAGAGCTCAGCTGAATAATTTGCGTATCATTTTTCTTCATTCTATTTGAATTAATTATAATGATATCGGGAATGAACATCCCTTTTAAAAAATAATTCCAAACAGACAGAACCATATCGAGCCAAGCACTTGAGACAACGGATAGACGGCTTCGAAGATAACAGTATTTCTAAGGACAGCTTCGAAGCTAAAGGAAGAGAATTTTATCAAACTTTTTCTTACATTTGAAAATACTAATCACAAAATTTGCAGAAGTTTGCATAAAATGAGGGAATTTGCAGTCAATATATTCTATATTATTATTATTATTATTATTATTATTATTATTATTCAGTCGATTAAATGAAGCGCGCTTAAAAAGGCGTTCACTTAGGTGCTCACCGCTAAAACACTCATACCCAAACTAATTTCTGACAAAAAAAAATGCAAGTAAAGAAAAATAAAGTTTATAAAAATTCTTATCAGTTATCATACTGAAGTTATAGATGTATGTAAATAAAGCACACTGTAAACAATAATGGGTGCGTTGATGGCCGCTTGCAAGAAATTTTCCGCTGATTGCAGAAATTGGCTCCGACGAAGCTCCGATAAAACATTTACAGTTTTGATATTAATTTTAGTCAATTTTATACCTCCTTTTTCCTCCTTGTGGATCAGAGGTTTTCACTTTTTGGCTCATTTTAGAGATTATATATAACGATATTCGACATCAATCGATTTCCCGTGCCCCCCCCCCCCCCCGCCATGTTTATTATTTTTCTTCCACATTCAATATCAGTGTGGGGCCTACTAGATTTATTATTACTTTCGATAAATATATATAATTCTGTTCTTACGTAATGAAGTTCAAACTGTGCATGTAAATTATTAAGCAGAAAGTATAGATAGTTTGAACTTAGTATTTTGTCTTCTTGCTCTCTGCATCTTGAGGAAAAATACGCACACTTTTGACGACGACTGGGCTTTAAAAATTCCGATTTAAAAATTAAAAAAATAAAAAAAATATCCCGATTTAAAAAATTTACCGCTTTCGCAAATTCAATATTCAAATGAGGTTTTTTTTGCCTTTTTTTAATGCGTTAATTCCGATAAAATAATCTTATTTTATATACGGATATTTTTTTAAACTGAACGCGTTTATGCTCTATTGCATTATAAATATACAATAATTATTTTTTATATCAGTATTTAAAATTTCAAATTATATCTTCAAATTTAGAATATATTGATGAATAATATATTGGAGGCCTCAGTTTAATTAAAATATTTCGATTGTTTGCATGAAAGTGATGAGGGAAACGAGATACTGACTTCCAATTTTGCACACGTTTATGTTATACCGATCGCCCCAAAGTATTTATGACGTTAGTCCCCGAAACTTTACGGAGATTACCGAAGCAAAATGTTACGGCGCTCCCTTGCAAAAGTCCTCCTAAAATTAATGAAATAAAATAATAAATTAAGGAAATGGCTATTAATTACTATACAGATATTTTTTTTTCGTTGCCTTCTTTAATATGACACCATAAAATCAATAAGTCAAAATCCATGTCACTTGACCTTTAATCACTGCATTTCTATTTAGAAAATCCATCAGTAACAAAAGGCCTTCTTTGTTACAATTAGGTTAGGTTAGAATCTGTCTTCTTTCACTAAAAGGTGAATCGTGTAATCTGCGTTTAAATGGCGATGCTAAGGCATATCTCTGGAAAGACTTCAGGTAGAAACTGTGAATCTTCGTCATGATATTGCAAATACCCTAACTTGTAAACATAACACATTTTCATGCTCATAGTTCCTCTCGGTACCTTTCTTTCCGCGGTTACGTTTCAATGAACGCACCATTATGTTAAATTTCATCTAAAATATTTACATGTTTGCCTAAATCAAGGCTATAAATTTTTTAATGCAGTAAAACTCTAATTATCCAAAGCTATAGAGATAAAGGATTGTCCGGATAATCAACATTTTTTTATTTATACTTTTCGGATAATTGGCAAATAGATTTAAAAAAAAAAGAAAAATATAGTGGTCGATAATTAGAATAGTACGAAATGGAGAGTCCTCTATACTGAAATTGATGGAGATTTTGCAGTACATATCGGGAAAGAAAACGCACAGAATTTCGACCGATTTCGCCTTTTATTCCTGGCTTTATCAAGGATACGTATTTAAAATCAGTGTTCCCCACATTTAAACAGTTACTCCTATTTTACTGCTGATATTCATTCTGAAACCATAATAAAGGTGGTTCAAAGTCTGAAAAATTCTCGTGATTAATACAAGTATAAAGTGTTTGAGTATGTTGTAAATAGACTTTAATTTTGCACATGAATCACTTGTGGCCAGTGGGATTAGAAAATGTTGCACAATCTATAAATTATTTTGCAACTCAGGACTCAGTTAATGCTGATGTAATTTCGAATACAATCGTTACAACAACGAAAACACGTTGCATGCGCCCTCACACGCGCATTGCAAAAGAAGTTGCTCCTGACAAAGACAATTCCTTTTGATAGCTTAAAAAATAAATAAAATAAATTATTAGGTAGTTAGTTTTTTTTTCGTTACGAGAAATCAGTTAAGAAATATTCAAGCAGTGTTCTCGTGTAAAAATTTCTCATTAAAGACAAATCTGCAATCTTATAGTTTTTTTTGTATTGAAAGCGAATCCGAAACAACTATAATACTAACATACAAGTGGCACTATCAGAAATGGATTTTTTTTTACGTTATGCAATAGAGCAAGTACGTTAAATTCAGCATATATACCAGGGGTGGGCACGCTAGAGGTCAATGAGAGCCGCATTCCGGATTTTCATGTATTATAAAGAGCCACACTATAGTTACATACTATATAAATACACCAGCTTAAATCGCAAAATATTATAATAATTGGAAAATATTAGTTACTTAGTCAATTTAATAAGATTCAGTCAAAACGTTTCTGAAAAAGCAGGTTTAAATTTTCAATGGGAGCCGCTTAGTTATATGACTAATTAGTTATATGACTAAAATTATTTTTAGTAACGATTAAAGACTTGTTAACCTGTGTCTTCATGTCTAATTTCGTGACGAATATTGCACAGAGCGCCATTCCATGCTGGTGGTGACCTTTTGAACTAATTTTTTTTTGGTGGGTATGAACTTCCCATGCCCTCTTATAATTTTATCAAGTATTAGAGCTTTTGGTCCAGTAGTTTTTTTTAAAGCCATGTCAAAATGTAACTTTAATTATAAAGACCCTGTATACTGTAGGCAGAGTGAAAACTGCTCAGTGATTTCATTTTCCCGTAAGTAGACCATTGAGGGTGATAACTGGCTGCTAACTAGCTCATGTTGATGGATAATAAGGCACAAGCAGGCACTCAACTGCTGTAATTGTTGAATGTAACATTGTAATAACCGTTTCTGCGTTTGAACAAATAAACTGTCCGGAGCTGCACCAATTAGTGCTTTCGTTGCTAATTTCCTGTTGTGCATGCAGCCCTGCGGGTGCCGTACAGTGCAGGATTTACAGTGGTTGGTCGGGATCTTTACACCTTTATTACTCGTTTATATGTCGGATTTTTGACTAGATATTCTCGCTATGCACAAATTGCACATAAACAAGGATCTCGTAAAGTATGAGAATGATCTAACTTTAACAGAAATGAGATCAATTTTTCCATTTTTATACGAAACATTTTTTGTAATGAGACAAAACTCCCTATTATTTCTCTAAATTAAAATTAAATTGAAAAAAAACACTTAAATTATAAAATAAACTTATGCTTGACCATAGTTAATAGCTTATAAAAATTATATTATATAAAATTGATACTGAATGTTTTTTTAGGAAAGTATGTGTTTTTAGGAAGCTTCGTTTTCGTAACACACATCTGGCTAGCAACGAATAATACTTTAGATACTGACTTTCGACAAGTGAGTATTTTTCTTCACAATTCACTGAAAAGTGGGATTAATGAGGGTAACATTATTGAAATATCGATAATATTTTAACTTATCTACTGGGTCATGATAGAAGTTCGTTCACTTTTTTTCCTATTTATTTTAATATGTATATATAACACAAAAAATTTTAATAAATGTAGTCAATAATAAGGATCTCCTTTAGCTCCTGGAACAGGTGGTAGCCATTGGATGCGAGGTCAGGACTGTAAGGCGGGTGGTCAGGTTGTTTCGCGTCTAGTGGCTACCACCTGTTCCAGAAGCTAAAGGAGATCATCGGCAGCCTGCATTTCAGCGTGAAAACTGCCTGATTTTCTTCACCGGCGGCAGCTTCTATGAATTGGTCATGCGAAATTACATTGAGCGTTATGACACTTGCTTAAATAAATTTGGAAACTATGTGAGAAAATAGTTAAAGTTACATAGAATGTGGTAAAATAAAATTGAAAATATACGACGGAAATACTAAAAGTAATGAGCAACATTAAAAAAAAAAGTTAATAATTGCGATACATAGAATACATCATTTCAAACTATAAACTTTTGTCTATTTCTCAACATCATCTCCATTCCTTTGGACACATTTTTCCCACCGTTATGAAAGTTTGAAAATCCCTTGAAAGTAGAAGTCCTTTCCAGCTTGCGGAAGACACTGACGCACTGCTCTCATCACGTCCTCGTCTGTCGCACAGCGCCGGCCTCTCATCTGCCCCCGTTTTGTGAAGGGGCAGATGCGAAGCTAGCGCTAAGCGACAGACGAGGACGTGAAGACAGCAGTGGGAAAAATGTGTCCAAAGGAATGGACATTATGTTGAGAAATAGACAAAAATTTATAGTTTGAAACGATGTATTCTGTGTATCGCAATTATTAACCTTTTTTTTTAATGCTGCTCATTACTTACAGTATGTCCCTCGTATATTGTAGTTTTGTTTTTATTGCAAAACGGACCTTACCCTTACTTTTCGAATAACCCTCGTATATTCTCCATCATTGCTCATAACTTCTTTCAATGTTCCAATCTGTTAGTTACGAGTAGAAGAGCTCTCAATTGGGCGTGTGGAGGGGCAGTTTCCTTTAATTTGATTTAGATTTGTTTTAATATTAAACAAGACCAAGGGTTGTGAGGCTTTAATTAACCCCCCCCCCTCAGTTTTTCTGTAAAATTAAACTTTTTCTTATATTAAATTAAATTAAATATTATATTTTTAAGTATATTTTATTTTTAAGTATATTTTATTTTTAAGTACATTTTTGGCATAGTTTTGTTTGTGCTGATGCTTTGATGAAGGAGGCCGAGTTGGAAATGAGTAAGAGCAGATGCTGAAGGGTGCCATGCAGTGAAGCTTCCAGACAAACTTGAACCCCTTTGTAGCATTTCATATTCATTCATATGTTTCCCGTTTTCCCATTGTTCAAATTTGTGTGATTTAATTACAATTACAATTCAATTTTCTATAATTTTTCTGGTTTAAATGTTTCTTCCGTTTTTACTTAATTTCTTGGCCCCACCCCCGCCCCTTACTACCTCTAGCTCCTCTTCACTCCCTCTAGCTCCTCTAATTATCCTCCCAAACTGGCTTCACTTTAGCCTAGCCATTCAATAAATATTTAATCCATCCCAGAGCAATGCAACTTTTTTCTTTCCCCAAATTTCCAATTCCCTTTTTCCCCTTCGAAAATTAATTTGAGATCATGTTGAACTGGTTCATGAGTTAGAATTTAATTTTAAAGTGACTACATTTTACTGAAATTCTAAAAATTTAAGCTGTTTTTACTTTAATTATTATTATTTTTAAGCTTAATAATATATAGCAATATTTTTTAAACGTTTTTTATTAAAGACAATGTTTGAAAAAAATAGCAGAGGTTTATTCACAGTATTTAATTTTGGTTGCTCCCTTCGTATTTTGACATTATAAGGCATTTAAAAAAGTATGATGATAGAATGTTTTTAAAGATTATGAATGTTCTCACACTTTGACAATTTAAAATATTCGTATTCCTAAAATTTAAAATTTGGTGAATGCCTGAGTCCATTGTTTGATAACTGTTGACAGCACAGTGTAGGTATGGTTCTGGCAAACACACTTTTAAGACCTGGTAAGACGTATTCGATTTCAATCGTTTCCAATCGGTTCGACTAAGGTTCTTCATTTTTTAGAATTTCAATAAAATAGAGTCACTTTAAAATTAAATTGCCATTCAAACACGATCTTAAATTAATTTTCAGTAATATTTTTTATTACTTTGATTAATCAATGCAAAGGGGAAACAGGAAATCCTTTTATGTGGGGAAGGAAAAGGGTTGAATCGCTTTGGCGTGGATTAAATCTTTATTGAATGGCTAAAGTGAAGCCAGTTTGGGAGGACAATTACAGGAGCTAGAGGAAGAAAAAAGAAGTAAAGGGGGGGGGGGGGGCAAAAAAACCAGCGGTGAATTAAGTAAAAACGAGAGCAACATTTAAACCAGAAAAATTTGGAAAAATTGAATTGGAATTAAAAAATGACACAAGAACTTGAACAATGGAAAAACGGGAAACATTTGAATGTGTATGAAACATCACAAAGACGTTTAAATTTATCTGGAAGCTTCACTGCATGACATCCTCCAGCTTCTGCTCTTACAGTAGGTAGAAATTAGCCCATCTCCAACTCAGCCTCCTTCATGGCAATATCAGCACAGCGCAAACAAAACGGCGCCAAAAATGCAATTAAAAACAAAATGTATTTAAAATCAAATTAATAATAAAAAATTTAATTTTCCAGAAAAACTGAGAAAAAATGTCACGACCTAGATTCAAATTTTTGGCCAGCCTCTGATTTGAAATTAATAGAAATAAATCTGGGGCCTGCTTTCCTATTCGAGCTATCAAGTGACTTCATACGCGATAGACTTCTGTAAAGACGCGATAGCTCAATTGATTAGCGCAGAGACTCTGATTAGAGAGTCTTGGTCTCTGATTTGACTCCAGATCACGGCAATTTTCTTTGAAGTAAATTGCATTTTCCATACTGTAAAGATTAAATCATTGAAGGAAAGTCTTCAGTCCATTATTTCTTCTTTAAACATCTCAATACCTCGACGGTAGAAAATCACCGGGTCTTGACTCGAAGAATCCATCGAGCCAAGTTTTCAGCTTCATGTCGTTGTGATCGAAATGTTGCAGACTGTTGGAGAGTGGCCAGAAAATGTAAAGGCGTTTGTGCGGTAGAACTTCCAGAATCAGTTCTTGAATAGCAGCTTTCGTCAGATTAGCGACATTGGATCGAACGTGTTGAAGGAGAAGATTATATAGTCAGTTGGAAGGTTACAGCTGGTGCATTTTCATGGCGGATTACACTTTCATAATCACATCAAACGCAGTTCATTATCCTGTGTGGAGGTAGCTGAGCTTGGCTCGAGGCGTTATCATCAAAGGATGCCATGCAATAATAAGATACGTATTCAGAAAGTAAATTCTCTTCACACCATATCTGCTGCAGCGTTCTGTCACGATTGTGCGCATGTGAAAGGAATCGTTGTATCTCTTGGGAGTCACAAATAATACTTTATGCATCAATCGTGTCGTGTTCACGCATCATTCTAATGCGTTAAATGCGATTCGTTAAATGGCGATCTTTCAACAGTTTCTTGGATGCAAAGAATATGAAGAAGCTGCAATCCGAAGCAAATATATGGTGGCATGCTTAAAACAAAAAGACTCCAGGACACACTCCTGAAGTGGCAGGAACACTGGACTCATTGTATGGCTTCGCAAAGGGACTATTTTGAAGGGGACACTGTGTAAATTTATTTAAATGAAATACGTATTGCTTCATGAGTGGCCTAAACGAACCTAAAATAAACTGGAATGGTGGAATGGTACATTTGCATAGGTCTCCCATGTAAAATTAATTTTTTTTCTGGTTGGGGAGTACTCTGGGGAGGAGAGGGGTCCATTAATATCTCCAAAAGGGCTCATCCAAGGCAAATAAATTACTCACGAAAATTATTCGGCTCTATAAGAAGAGTCCGTACATGTCGAATTTATTTAGTTGGTTTGTTTGTATGCATGCTACATCTATTTCTTTATTTTTAGAAAAAAAAAAATGTCTCTAAAAAGGCTTAACCAATAATAAATAAAAATACTTCAAGGCACTGTTTAAGATACTCTCTAAGTACGTAAAAATTTTATTTGGTTCTGATATTTGCAGTTTTGGATAAGGTACCTGCACAATATGGATCACATACGTACTGATGGAAATTGTTCTTTTCGAAATTTCATTTTATCTTCTCTAATTAAGACTTTTTAAGAGGATTTCAGAAAAAAAATGTTTGGTTGGGAAAACGAACACACAGGCCTTAACTCTTAGCGAGTGGTCGGCCAAAAATTCCTATAAAGGGAATTTTCAATATGTTCAAAATTAGAACACTAATATGTACATAGATTATACTTTTCATTCGCTCTCTATATAAGCAGGGTTTTTATACGACTAATGAAAAATTATTTGCATATTGATTATTTTCCTTTTGTTTTCTTTTTGTGAAGGTTTACATAAATCCTGAAAATGAAGGCATTGATTATCTAACCTATATCGAGGCTAAAGTAGGAAGAGTCAGAATGACTACGTTTGAAATTCAAAAGGTAAGCTATTTTTCATTTAAGCATTAAATATGTCATCATGTGTTGAGATCATGCTGTAATGATTGCAATGGCAAATAAACTTAAATTAAATTTCTTTCCTCTTAAAAATTCTATTTCTGATTGCTTTGCCATGTCAATGTGCGTCATTACGCACCAAACAAATAAAGAAGACACCACTGATCTCGAAGAAGTGAGGCCTAGTGGTTTTTCCGCGATTAATGAAAAATCAACATTACATTGTTCAACATGTACAGTCCATGCAGACACACAGGTTAGCTAAACATTATCAGCAGATAGGTATTTAATGTTATTCTATTCTTAAGTAATAAACTAGAAGATACTCTTTTACCACAACAAGGAAATAAGAAACGAAAAAATAATAAATGAAAAATAAGGCAAAAAAATAAGACAAAAAACAAAAGAATAAGGAAAAATACGACCTGTAAGCGCTTTTCGAAAGCCTTGCTTTCATCGTTCAGCAGTCCAAGGGAGAACACGGAGTGAACGACAATCGAACAGTGAAGTGTACATTTGTTAGGATGGGACGAAAGCAGCGCTTTCACAAAGCTCATCCAACCAGAATAAACTCCAAATGAAATACACTGAGGTAGTTAAGAAGCCTAACCAACCCAAGCGGTCTTCCATATTATACAAAAAAGAAAATAAGATTGACGATTGTCAGAAACAAAATACAAACGAAATAAAAAAACACAAGGAGAAAGAAGATTATCACATCTTCCAGTAGTCCGCGAAAGAGACGTTGCTAATATCTTCAAAATTGACGTCAAGAACGTGCCTCAGTTTAGGATACTTTGTATGCCAGTTCATATTCAATGCGTTCTTCAGTATTCCATTCACAAGTTTATTGTCGTGAGTCTTCATCTTCTGTATCATAATCAAAAGGAGGTCCTGTATAAACTTTCCGATATGGTTCATGTTTAAATCCATGTGGATGGATTGGTTTTTCACCGTCCTTCTGTCCAGCTGAGCAATGGTCCTCAGGGTAACATTCTAGAATGACTGTAGTTCACTCCATCTGGTTTTACAGATAATCGCCAACGCAGGCATGCCATAGAGGAGTATGGCCCGGATAATCGATTTGTACAGAAGTAGCTTCTTGTCAATGCTGAGGGCGCTGTTGCGACCCATGAGAGCTATGATACTGTACTTAGCCTTCTTCGCTTTGTTCAGAGCATAGGACATATGCCGGTTCCATGAGAGTCTTGAGTCAATGATAACTCCCAGATACTTGTAGTTGTCCACCCAGTCCAGTTTCTTATTGAACAGAACAAGAGAATCTGGGGGACGCTTGAGCTTCCTATTGAGGTACAAAGCCTTGCACTTTCCGACGTTAAGGTTCAACTTCCAGCAGTTGAACTGCTTCAAGGCGCACTGCAGCCGAGTGATAACGTGAGCCGTCTTGTGTGCCCATGTCATAATGGCAGTATCATCCGCATAAAAATACAGATTACAATTATCGGGTTTC
>JAHWFO010007060.1:0-10763 GCA_023313115.1 Rhysida immarginata
GACGCTTATGATTTATACCTATTGGCTTTGTAAGTACCTAGCTGGATCCTTTACATGATGACAAACTTAAAGTTCCTTATGCAAAATGTTCAAAACTCAAATGATAACGGTCTAAACATCAGGAATAGACAACATAGCGAAAACGTCATTTAATCTCAACAAGTCGCGCAATTCATTATTTTGATAAGTGGAATAGATTGAAATGCACTTTGATTAGTACATTGTTTTAAGACTGCAAAAAAGACGTGCTCAATCTGCAAGTTTTAAAACACAATGCACAATGTTTTGGCTAAACGCGCTGCATCATTGTGACTTCGTACATTACTACTTATTAACATAGCACTATATTGTTTTTTTAAAAACCTTCTCGCCCTTTTGAATTTAATGAACTTCTAGTGTGGAAAGATCAAATATGACCGAACGATGCGATTTTTTTTACATCTCCAGTTTTGACTTTTCGACAATTTCGATAAGGAACATTTTAGTTTAATTGATGCATGGAATCACGCTATGTACTTATTGTCCTTTCATTTAGAAACACCTTGTATAACTTTCTAGCTTAAATTAAAACAATATCAATAGATAGCTGAATTTTAAGCTGTCATTTAAACCATAGTAATTTCACTTCTATAAAGGAAATCACTTAAAAAAATAAGCTGTATCAAACTAGGGGCGTTCAAATTTGACCCGGACTTTATTTTTTACTAGCAGAAGCACCCGGAGTTGCCCGGAATAATTACAGTTTTAGGTAAGCATAACAACCTAAAGAAGGTATGGTAAATAATAAATCCAATTATTTTCAAAAATTCTACATTTTCCTGCTGTAGACGAAGCTCCCGTTGTTCAGATGTTTCCGACACGCGGATAAATTTTTCTTCTTTTTAAATCCAAACACTCCACACTTTCACTACCTAAAGGGTTGACCAATTGAAAACACACCAAGTAGAAAATATTTCAAAGCAGGGTTGAATATTAGTAGAATATTAATGGTTGGTGATGAATGGAAATCTCGGGGTGAGCGGGATCAGATTCTATTTAAGGTGATGGAGATGAACTAAAGCTGGGGGTTACATCTAGTGGACATGATTGGAAGGAATTTCTGGGTCAGGTGTTGTAGGGCGGAGTTTTAATGGTTGAAATTAGGGGTCGGAGGACGGAGGAAAGGGGTATTGAGAGACATTAAGAGATATTTCGCACATGATTCAGAAGTCTGTTTTTAAAAATAGCTATTGAAAGAGAGGAACGGATTTCGGATGAAAAGCTGAACCAAAGTTTTTAGACCGGAAGTAGAGACGCTGTTGAGTTGGTAAACACGGCTAAGCGTGGGGAGCGCAAAAGGGGTGAAGCGACGTAAAATGTAAGGATGGGAGCTAACGGGGAGAAAGGAAGAGAAAGGTAAACAGGTGAGTAAGAGGTTTTTGAGGGCCTTATAAATAAACCATTAAGGAATGACATAACCAAGTAACGAAACATTAAACTAAACCATTCGTGGAACTATATTTTTAAACAGCATATGTTAACATTGCAATTATCTAATGGGCCATAAAGATACCATTACACCAAGTACCTTTGAACCAATAATTTTACGTTACATTCATTCATGATACATCATTCCAAGACGTTTGATATATTACATGCCATATTTTAGAATTAAAATTCCAATGAACCATCATGGTTCCACTATACCAGGTTACTTGAAACCATTTTGGGCTATCAATAATTTTACGTTATATTCATTCATGACACCCCATTCCAAGTCCTTTGATATATTACATGCCATATTTTATCAATGAAAGTTCCAATGAACCATCATAGTTGCACTAAACCAGAATTGTTCCACTAAACCAGGTTTCTTGAAACCAATTTGGATATCATTAATTTTACGTTATATGCATTCATGACACATCATTCTAATTCGTTTGATATATTATATGCCATATTTTAGCATTGAAAGTTCCATGACCATAATGGTTCCATTAAACCAGGTGCCTTGAAACCAATTTCGACTATCAATCATTTTACGTTATATTCATTCTTGATACATTATTCCAAGTCGTTTGATATATTACATGCCATACTTTAGCATTGAAAAATCTAATGAACCATAAGGGCTCCACTAAACCAGGTTCCTTGAATCCTTATTCGACTATCATTATTTTAACGTTATATTCATTCATGACACATCATCCCAATTTCTTTGATATATTACTTGCCATGTTTTATCATTGAAAAATTTTGAGGGTGTCATAAGGGTACTAGTAGAGCACATGTCATTGTTTCTATTTGAACCATTTTCAAAAAGGGTTCATTCCTGGAACCATATTTATTAATTGGCGAAAATAGTAATTTATATCCTCTTCTATCTCGTCATTACGATTTGTTTGATATATATATTACTTTATATATCTCTCCATTGAAATCTGCCAGGTAGGATTGTGAAGATACCATCTGTGCACGTGCTATTAAACCGATTTAGATATATTTGTGATTGGTTCGTGCCTTTACCATATTCATCGATTGACGAAAATAGTTATGAAGAACCGCTTCTATTTCGTCAATACGATTAGTTTGATATATTACTTAATATATCTTACCATTGAAAATTTCTTGGCGGGAGAATAGAGGTACCATTTGTGCACGTGCCAATAAACCGATTTAGATAATAATTGTGATTAGTTCGTGTCATGAACCATTTTCATTGACTGACGAAAACAGATTTTGAAAATCTTTCATAGCCTCGGAGGAGATAGTTACGGACGGACAGACAGAAAGACAGACACGTTTCTTCTCACTGATAGCATAAAGAACCTTTCGACTTTTAATAAAACATTAAGGAATGACATAATCAAGTACCGAAAGGTTAAACTAAACCATTCGCGGAACCACCTTATGTTAACACTGTAAGTTTCTAATGGAGCATAAAGATAACATTAAACCACGTGCCTTTGAGCCAATTGCGACCATCATTAATTTAAAGTTATATTTATTTATGACACATCATTCAGAGTCGTTTGATGTATTGCATGCCATATTTAATATTGAAAGTTCCAATGAACCATAATGGTTCCACTAAACTAGGTTTCCTTGAAACCAATTTCGACTATCATAACCTTTACGTTTTATTCATTCATGACACATCATTCCAAGTCGTTTGACATATTTGATATATTACATGCCATATATTAGCATTGAAAGTTTCAATGAACCATAAGGGTTCCACTAAACCAGGTTCCTTGAAACCAATTTCGACTACCATAAACTTTACGTTTTATTCATTCATGACACATCATTCCAAGTCGTTTGATATATTACACGCTATATTTTAGCATTGAAGATTTTTGATAGTGTCGTAAGGGTAGCATTAGAGCACGTGCCCAAGTTTCGTTTTCAACCATTTTCAAAATGGTTCATTCCCAGAACCATATTTATCAATGTGCGAAAATACGAATTTATATCCGCTTTTATCTCGTCATTACGATATGTTTGATATATTACTTAATATATCTCTCCATTGAAAATTGCTAGGTGGGGTCGTGAAGGTACCATCTGTACACGTGCTGTTGAACCAATTAAGATAATATTTGTGATTCCTTCGTGCCTTTTACCATATTCATCGATTGACGAAAATAGTAATGAATTACCGCTTCTATCTCGTCAATTCGATTTGTTTGATTTATTACTTAATATATCTTCCTATTGAAAGTTGCTTGGCGGGAAAATAGAGGTACCATTTGTGAACGTGCCAATGAACCGATTTAGATAATGCTTGTGATTCGTTCGTGCCATGAACCATATCCATCGATTGAAGAAAACCGATTTTGAAAATCTGTCATAGCCTCGGAGGAGTTAGAGTTACGGACGGACAGACATACAGACAGACAGACAGACAGACAGACACGTTTCCCCACACTGATAGCATAAGGTACCTTTCGGTACTTAATAAAGGTTGCCAAGTTGAAGGCATAGAGTAAATAAATGGGAATAATACCCACGGAATTAAATAGATGCGACACGGGAGAAGGTTTGCGGAGTTTCAGGTAGATACAGAGAAACCATTTTTGGAGACGAAAAAGGTGTAGGAATTTAGATTTGGTGGAGGAACCCTAGAAATGAATCCCGTAGGAAAGAGAGGAGTGGATTAAGGTAAAATAGAGTAACATTAAGATATGAGAAGGGAGGAAATGGAGACGGGAGAAAAGACCGAGGCGATAATTTAGAGTGGAGGCGAGGCTATTAATGTGTTTATCCCAATATAGGTTATGAGATAAGTAAATTTGAGATATTTAAATGACGTAGAGATAGACATGCTGTGGGAATTGAAGATTAGCTTAAAAGAAGTGGAATCAAATTTTTTGTTACGTTTGGAGAAAATGATGTAGGTAGTTTTGTCGAGGATTAATTGCAAATGATTGGTCTGTTCCTGATGAGAAATTAATGGAGAGAAGTATTTGAACTTGTGTTCTAGTGCCGTAAGTGTGAGGTCCGCTAGAGATAGAATAGCGTCATCGGCATAAAGAGTTAAGGACAGAGAGGGAAGTTTATAGGCGAGATCGTTTATAAATAAATTGAAAAGAAGGGGAGAGAAGATGGACCCTTGGGGAACCCCAATATACGTGTTACTGGGTCGGAGGATAAATTAGATAAACTTAAGAAATAAACTCTGTTTGAAAGAAAGCTCGAGATCCAGTCTAATGGAGGACCGCGAATGTTGTAAAACTGAGACAGTTTGAAGAGAAGGAGACTATGAGGAATGTAGTCAAAAGCCTTGGAATAATCTAAAAAGAGAGATACGACAAACTTGTTACTGGCCATGATGGAGATAATAAAATCAGTCACCTCGAAGCAGGCAGTGGAAGTATTGCGCTTTGGGGTGAAACAATGTTGTGAAGGAGCAAGGGGATTGTTTGAGAATACGAAAAAAGAGAGGCGGGCATAGAAGAGGCTTTCGAAGATTTTAGAGAAAGAGGGAAGAATTGAGATAGGACGGTAGTTGGAAAAGTTAGAAGAGTCGCTTTTTTTGTGGAGTGGGATAATTTTAGCAGTGCGAAGGTAGGAGGTAAAAGTCCGGCTTTGGGAGAGCAAAATAGTGAAAAGCAAAGCGAGGGGGACCGCGAAATCTGATGCGGCTGAAATGACAATTTTGGGACAAATGCTGAGTTGGTCGGGATGTCGAGATGACTTAAGGCGAGAAATGAGAGGGAGAACCTCGTCTAGGGAAGTTGGGGTGATGAAAAAGGAGGAAGGGTTGGAGGGAAAAGAGAATGGGTAGTTCTTAAGGAGGGGGGGAATTGTTTGCGGGCTGGGGTAATAGGTTTTCTAATATGTAAGCTGAGAGGGTTTAACGGTCGAGGGATCGGGGAATGGGGTAACTTGAGTTGGAGTGCCGCGAATTAGATTTTTAATCAGATTCCACTTGGATTTATTGTCGCACAAGTTGTTGAATAATTGGGAAAAGTAGGCAGATTTAGTTTTTTTAATCACGGATCGGACATGGTTTGCGATAGAGAGCGTTCTTATGCGTGATAAGCAAAAGAATCTCGGAGTTCATCCATGGCTTTGAGAGAGGGGGTTTGGAGTTCGGGGGAGAGGAAGGAATAAAAGGAAGGTATCTTGCTAAACCTTAATTTATATGGGTTAAGAACTGAGAGAAGAGGGTATTAATATCATCGTCTGGAGGGCCAACATGTATTTTCCAAAAAGGAGTTGAAGGCCACCAATCTGTTGTTAGTCAGAAGCTGGGATTTCGGGGCAGGAGAGGGGGATTGTGAGGGCTTGGAAAGGGACTGGAAAGTGAAGGTTGGGAAATGATCTGAAATGGAGCAATCGATTGTGCCACTGAACCTATTATCAGAAAAGAGGAGAAACATTGATCCAAGAGAGAATATGTGTTATGAGTGGTCCAGGAGGCTAGGTCACTTCGCACGCTCGCCCAAAAAGTAAACCAGATGTTGTACACTAAGTTGGAAAAGAAGCCTGATGAACCTAATTGTAGATTGACGAATAGAAAGCCCAATCAACAGGATCCAGTAGTTGGGGAAGATGATGGCATTGTTTATGTTATAAATACAGACATCCAGGATATGACGGGGCCTTCGAAACCTTAACAACGAGTGAGCGATCCAAAATACCAGAGACCAGAGTATTTTTATGATTTTCCATCTTGGGCAGCATGTTCATCAGAAGTGTTTGGACATAGGTACCCATGTGGAACATTATAAGATCATCGTAGATTGAGTGGTTGCTGGCAACTCTTCTGTCAAGTTGGGCAATGGACCAGAAAGCAACATTTTGGAAGGTCTGAAGATTCTTCCATCCTGATTTGCAAATAGTAGCCCAAGCAGGCACACCGTGAAGCAAAATGAAACGTATCACTACCTTCTACAACATTAGTTTGTTATCCACTCCAAGAGCGCTATTTCGCCTCAAAAGCGCGATCAAGCTGAACTTCGTTTTCTTGGCCGTGTTGAGCGCATATTGAACTTGTCGTTCCATTTGAGCATGGAGTCAATCATAACACCGAGATACTTATAATTTTTTACCCACTAAAGCTTCCTGCCATATAGGAAGAGTGACCATGGTGGATTTCTGCGTTTGCGAGTGAAAAACATGACTTTACACTTTGCGAGTGATAAACACTGACTTTACACTTTTTGAATTCAGCTGCAATCGCCACTTAGTGAACCAGATCTCACATTGATGTAGAGCTTTCTGCAGTCGACTGATGACGTGGGCAGGGTTACGTGCCCAAGTCATGATAGCTCCGTCGTCTGCAAACAAATAGAGATTGCATTAAGCAAACATGGGAAAGTCATGAATAAAGAAGTTTAACAAGGCTGGGCCCAAGACAGAACCTTGGGGAACACCAGCTTTTATATCACAGGGGTCAGGCAAAGAGTCAGTAACCTTGACAAAAAATGTCCTATTTGTCAGGAAGGAGGCAATCAAAGCAATTAGATCATCAGGGAACCCACAAGAAATCATCTTGAAAATGAGATCATCATGCCAGACTTGTTCAAATGCCTTTTGAAAGTCGAATAATATGTGACCACCAAATAAGGAAAGATTAAGAGGACCGCTAAGATCAGCAACTAGCCTCCATACATGTAGCTGGCAAGACTGACCTGACCGAAAACCAAATTGCTACTTACGAATAAGTTTGTTTGCCTCGCAGAAGTCGTTGAACCTCTTTAAGAATAGTGCGCTCAAATTCCTTGGAAAGCATGGGCAGCAATCTAATGAGCCTATAACTGGCAGAAAGAGCAGGTTCAAGTCCAGGTTTGGGAATGATGAGGGTGACTGAGTCCTTCCAGGCACTTGGGATATGCCAGCAGTCATTCACGACCTTGGTGATACAGGGAATGACACTAGGGGATAGATTCTTGAGAGTACTATTTGTGATGGTGTCGAAACCAACTGCCTTCTTACGTTTCAGGTGCTTGATGATGCTCTCATTCTTAGTGATGCCAATGGTATTTGGAGAGGTAAGATCTCGTTCAGTAAGACCAAACTTATAACATTTATTTTTAACTTCGAGGTTAATATTAAGCAGACAGTCCTCCTTTGGCGTAATGAATTGAGTTTTCATTGAATCAACGATAACTTGGGCTTTGTCCTGGTTGCTGCTAGCAAAATCGCCATCTTCTGTAAGCAGAGCTGGGAGATAAATGGCTCTGTTGTTCTTAAGGGCTCTTGTTGTAATCCTAAGAGAGTTATCCTGGACGACAGTCTTGATTTTATCATTAACCCATTTGATTCCGTAATTCCTTGATTTTCTCACTTACCTTGCGGGAAAGTCTATTGAACTTAGTCTTGAAATGCCTGAAACTTGGTACGCTGCCACAATCTTCTGAAGGTGTTTTTTTCATAGATGAGATGCCTGATGGAGGGAGGAAGTTCCATATGGTCGGCCTCTTGCAGGCAACAGGAGAACCACTGGCATTAGTAGCCATAACAATGGAGCCAGTGACGTTTTTGACATTCTCATCAATTAAACAAACTTTTTCCGGGAATTGGCACAATATTAAAACAGAGTGAAATAAAGGCAAAATACCAGAAAAATAATAAAGGGAAAAATGTGGATAACAATATTGAGAATAAAGAAATAAAAACACTCTTTGACCACAACAGAAATAAATTTGGAAAAATACGACCTGGAAGCGCTTTTCGAGAGCGAAGCTCTCATCATTCAGCAGATTCAGGGAGTAAATCCGATGATACTGATTGAAGTAAAGGGGGGACGAGTATTTACAGCGAAAACAAGCCAATCATAGAAATAGGTCAAACAGAGTAAGAGAGAATCAATGATTGGTTAAGCTGACCCACCATCATCAATGACACTGCTGACGTTCTCATCAATGTCACTGCTGCTGGCAGGTTCGTGGTAAAGAATGCTACAGTTATTGAGAAGTTCTCTAAAAACTTCCAGTCCTGCTTGTAACGAAGACTTATCCTCAGATCGATATTAATCCCCTCAAAATTAATAGCAACAGCAAAGTGATCAGAAGATAAGGCATTTACTTCAATATTAATATTAAAGCTATTATAGGGTTTGAAAAACCCCTTTGAGGATAGCAACATCAAGCACATCACTTACGGGTGAGTGATCACAATAGGATGTGTCTTTAGGGGGACCGATGAGTAAGGGCGACGGAAGAGCAACAGTGCGTCAAATAGCGGCAAATCTTAATCAAGGACAAACTGTGACCGCCTCTGAACGAACTGTTCGCCGCTCATTACAGGCTTGCTTTTATTTTTGACTTTTTTTTAAAGTAACTAACACGTACCTGTAAATCACTGAGCCACTCAGAACGTCTGGAATTCCAGTGTGGGTGTGGTATTTAAATCACCCGCCATAGCAATTGGAGTGGATCCAGACAACAGTTCATCCAGATCGCGAGGGTCAACCTTGTGTCAGGTGGGTTGTACAGGAAAGTAAACTTTATCTTACCAATGTCGACATCTTTGATTATAATGGAAACTGACTCCATATTTACAAGATTGGGAGTGACAATCTTTGTGTGTTCAATACCTATACCTCTTCTGACAACAATAGTTGCCCCACCAGAGGCCGGATCAGTGGCTTTTTTACGGGTCCTATCTTTTCGGTAAACATAGTAACCTGGTAGCTTAAAAGCCTTACTCTGCTTAAGGTGAGTTTCGCACAAGAAGGCAACATCAATATTCCAGCTTGTACAAAAATCATAAAATTCGAAACGCTTGCGAGGAATTCCCCTCGCATTCTAAATAGTGCAACGTAGCTTACCTTGATTTATTGTTTTATAGGGGTGTCTGTCCATGATTTTATCGTGTTCACAACTGGAATAACCTGCAGAAAATCTTTGCCATTTCCCTTTAGCATATTCATTAAGTTTCCTAGATACCTTTGTATTTTGGCCAACTCATTATGATCAACAGCTCCTTTGCCAGAAGAAGCAGAGGCAACAAAAGCAAAAGTTCTTCCTTCAGTTATTTTTGAATTCCTATTTCTTTTAACTTGCGGGTATTTGGGAAACTTGGTATAGCCGGTCTTTACCTTTTATTTTGGTGCAGTCCCTTGACTGGTGGTCGCCCGCGCACTTGTGACAACGTGGTGACTCGGTGCAGCCCGGGGATACGCGTCCAAAACGTAAGCAGTTGTAGCACTGCTAGGGCTTTTTGTGCCCCTAAACAATTCGACTGCTACAGAAAGTGGACCGATGCGTTTCAGATTTAACAATGACTTATTGTGTTCTGTGTTTTGAAGGAGTACTAAGACCACTGGTATTTCAACAGCACCGTTTGTTTTTTAAGTATTATTGCCTTATCTGGGTAGTAATTAGCCTTTCTAAGATCATCGCAAAAATCATCAAAGCCACAGGCTTTGTCAACGTTGCAAACAACCTATTTCAACTTTCTCCGACTTCAGTTGATGGTGCTGGATTTTAAGTGACTTCTTCAATGGTGACTTATTTCAATAGTGTCTTCTTTTATTTCAACCGTTTGTTGAACAGTCACGATTATCAGTTATTTCCATTGTCTCCAATCTATGCACTTTGTTAGTAAATAAAGTAGATTTAAAATTATTTCTTACCTCGTTATCTTTCATACAGTTCCCTGCCTTTGGAGTCCCAAAGCATTTCTCAAAGGCTTCCTTAAGTTCATTTATTTTGTGAATAACATCTCTAAGAGAGTCTTGAATTTCTTTGTTGATATCTTTGAACATCTCAAACTTCTCAAAACTTGTATGTAATGACTCGACTTATTCTTCCAGTGCATTATACTTAGCGTTTATTTCATCCCGGAGAGCTTCTAGCATTTCGTTGAACACTAGCTCAAATGCAGCAAATCTGGCATCCAATCAGGCATCCTGGTAGGCCTTTTCGCAGGTCACAGTTTTACCATCAGCCACTAGGAAAGACTCCTTTGCCGACTTCAGCGTGGTTAATTTGGACGAAGCCATCATATTCCTAAAAGAGCAACCTCGCAGCTAGGTGTGTGCTAAAGAAGTCGTCCTATGAAGGACGCAGCTAAAAACAAAGAGCAAGTCAGGTTTGCGAGAAAATTAATTCTACGTCAGGGATCCGCTTGTGATGATCAGTATGATAATGGGTGAAAAGAGTAACGTCCTTAGTTAGGTTTGCGAGAAAATTAATCCAAACGTCAGGGACGTAGAATGGTAGTGAACGTCTTGATGCACTGGTTTACGGGAATATTAATTCCAACGCAAGAGACCAGTACATAAGATACAGCAGGTACATAAGATACATAAGAAGGTGAATCTCGCC
>JAHWFO010007078.1:0-17879 GCA_023313115.1 Rhysida immarginata
TAAAAAATATGTCAGCGCACGTTAAATAACTCTAAATATTATTTATTTCTTTTGTTTTTTCTGTTTGCTGTTTTAGAGGATTTATCTTCACAATATGTTATCGAATCATTACTATTCAGTTGATTGCAACTAAAATAAATTAAAAATTAAATTTTTATATACAGGGTGTTTCAAGAATACTTTTACAAACTTTCGGGACAGGTTCTTTACACCAAAACAAGAAAAAAAGTTCATAAGAACATTGGTCCGAATTTGAACGCTAACTGAGATATAAGCAGAAATGCTACCAAGATCAACATGTTCATATCTCAGGTTCTATAACTTCTAGGATGATAAAAGTTATAATAGCTTCTAGGGAATAATAACGTACATAAAACTGTGTACGGGGTTGTGCATAACCTTTTGCTAGGGGGCTGCGACTTAAACCGCAGCGTTGTAGCACACTCTTATGACGCTTCGGCAGAGAGTAGTTCATTGTGCGTCTATTGGTATCAAACTAATATGGCTGGTTTAATAAATGACAGTGAAGAGCAGCGTTTCATGGATAGAGTTCGTGCAAATGCATATCGAGAGGCAATGGAAGCAGGTGCGTCTTTTATTAATCGCAAATGGGTTGCGAACAAGTTAAACCGATCGGATAGATGGGTGACGGACAATTGGAAGAAAGGTTATGATAACTGCCATGCCGAATTTGCTGAGGGTAGGCCCGAGAAATTATCACAGGAAAGCAAAAACATCATTGCTAATAACAGTGGCAAAAGACGTCGCAGCTGTGTCAACGTTACACAAGAAATTAAAGCCAAGCGTGGAAAAACAATTTCTCGTTCAACGGTTCAAAGACATCGTCAGCGTGCAAACATAAAGCCATTCCATGTTATTCCGAACGTGGTGAAAATCGGTATTCTCGAGACCTTCTAATGGGACACCTGACATCTGTGCTGAAGGACATGGAGTACGATACTGCTCTGTTTGAGACACTCCTCCGCTCCTACCCGAAAGCAGGTGGTGGCCACACTAAATATTGACGTGATAAAAGCAGAAATAAACGTACTTTTTGATTATCAACCGCAGAACATTCCACTTAGTTTTGTTTATTTTCCAGACCCCTAGCAAAAGGTTATGCACAACCCTGTATGTTGTTAAAATATGATCGAATTTCAAGGATTAGTTTCAGAGTTACGCACTCAACATCGTAACACATGCTGGTTAGTACTCGCATGTGAACACTGTCATGATTTTGAATGCATAACTCAGAAACTACTTATTGGAATTCGATCAAATTTTAACGGTATACAGTTTATGTACCCTATTATTTCACCAAATTTCATCATCCTAGATATTATAGAACTTGAGTTATTAACATGTTGATCTTGGTGGCGGCATTTATATTTCTGTTCATATCTCAGTTAGCGTTCAAATTCGGACCCATGTTCATATGAACTTTTTTTTTCTTGTTTTGGTGTAAGGAAAGTATCCCCAAAGTTTGTAAATGTATTTTTAAAATACCCTGTATATTAATAAGATATTGTAATCGTGATAAGTCTTGAAATCTGAAATGAACATGCATTTTTCAGCTTCAAACATGGTTAGCACTTTTATTTTAATTAATAACTTCTATATGTGTAATTTGAGTTTCTATAATTTTGATGATGAAAATAAGCTTATCAGGGTTCATTGTAACTGCATTGCTGGAAATGAGGGTTTATGCAAAAATGCTGCAGCAATAATCTGATACAGGCACTGAAAAATCTAATGGGATTGTACAGGGGCTAGACAATAATACAGGTCGTTAGTTTTTCTCACAGTCACTAGAGTGCGCTTCCCATCAACTGAATTAAGGTTCCAACAAGCATATTGGACTATTTAGTAATCTGAAGTAACTCCTTTCTGTTTATACAAGGGAGTGATATTTGCTATCTTCCAATTATCAGGATAAGTTGAAGAGTGAATAATGTAGTTTGCCGTGGCCGTCAACCACGATATTATATTTGTATTCATAAATTTTAGAACCTTCCCAGTTATCAGATCACGAGGGAATGCTGTTCCAGATTTAAGATTTTGGATGGAGAGAATGATATCAGTATCTGTGATAAGCTGGAAACTCTCAAATAGATAATGAGAGTTATTAGAGTTGGAAAAGTTTAGGCTGGAATTCATACTTACACCTTTCGGATTTGCACACCATTTCATATATTCCACATACATAGTAGAAGACAAGCTACTTGAATTTGGATTCTTAGAATTTCGAATATATGACCACATCTGTTGTGTACTATTAGAGTTCATCAAGATTTTCCTCTTTTGATCTCTGACTGCAATTTTAAATAATTTTGAAGCTTCTTTCCAAGCCGTCTGTGTATTTTCCGATTGGTGATAAATAAATTCATGGTATGCATAATTTTTATTCATCCACAACCTTTGTAAATTCTTGTTCCACCATACTTTCGTGCTAGATCATGGATGGTTCAATTTAGCTCCTGAATGTTGTAAGATATTGTGTATAGATTTATACAGTAATTGAACGTTTTCAGACATTGGCAAGGTTTGAATTACAGTAAAGTTCGTATTGTAACATATACTGTGAATCAATAATTTATCAATAATTTTGGTGAAATTACACACATATTCTCGCCTATTTTCGATACGTAGGCTCGCACTGGGAAATTGCACTGTAAAGATAATTGCCTTGTGGTCAAGTTTACTTATGTCCATATATTGTATGTCAACCAGCTTAATTACTCGAGGAATAAAAATCTGATCGAGTGTAGAAGGGGTTGTAGATGTTCTTGTTATTTGATTAACTATTGGGTATGAATGAAATTTGTCCATAAGTCCATTTCACTGCTGACATTCAGCTGTATTTAGTTTGAAAAACAAATTAAAGTCTCCGATAATGAAGTTTAAAAAAGCGTCGTCTATAAACGTTATCATCATATACAAAAAATCATAAAAAATGCAAGTTTCAAGTTCGGTAAATAATTAAAAATCTAAAAAAATGATTTCCAATTATTACGATTACTGACAGAATATCCAGGCCTGGAATAGAGGTAGATTTTACTTTGTAAGCGGAAAATTGCTCATGCACAAGAAGAGCGACACCGCCAGCTCTTGTGGATCTATCTATTCTAAATATATTAAATTCTGGAAAGGATATGTCCGAATCGTCAATTTCTGTATTCAACCATGATTCAGACATCGCTATTAGCACAGGGTTCATTGCAAAAATAAAGGCTTGGACGGAATCGTGTTTATTAATCATGGAACGAGCATTCCAGTATGCAAAGATACATTTACGATTAGATAGGCCTCCCTTTATGTTGGATTACTTTGACCATGATTGCAAATAGTTGGCGTTTTGCCACGATATTCATGCACCGTGACTCCCTCAGGCCAATTAATGTTCTTCGTCCAACAAAAAAGATTCATTTTCAATTAAGGATACATAAATTAATGAAGATAAAGTACCTTATCTTGTGGTCCAACGGCCCACTGTATCTACATTTGCGCCTTTTAAGCATAAATACTGCTCCAGTTCTGCTGCCGAGGTATCGTCGGTAAGTCCATGTGCACATAACCTTATTTTCTTATTGATCCTTTTTACTCTTAACTCGCTCTTTGATGTACCATGTATGACGTTGCGCCGTCGAAATTCCTGGGCTGGTGACTGAGAAAGTTTGTGGTCTTCTCGGTTGCTTGTAATGCCACTTCGGTTCTGGTCCCCGTCTATCATGACATAAGGAGCTGAAGAATGGAGAACTGGTTGCTTCTCAGTATCACTAGTGAATATAGGATATTGATGTGGCTGATAAGCTGGGAGGTCATAGCTGGCATCGTTCGTCCTCCGCGGCTCCGTAGTGGTTTCGATAAAGTGATTGTTGTTGCTACGTTTAATTGCATCATCTTTTTTCAGTAATTTTTCTATCTTTTCCAAGTGCTGCGTCATCTCAGAAAGGGTAATATCCACACGAACGCAGGAAAGGTCACCAGTCATTATTGTAGATTTTGTCATCTACTGTAGAAGTGATAGCGTCATGGCATGAGGGATCTGCGGCCGGGACCGACACGCTCCCTGACGATGCAATAACATCTTGCCTCACCTCGTCTACGAAGTCGTTGAGTAGTTTCAAATATTCAGTGATACATTTCTTTTGCTCTCGGTTCGAAGATCTTGCGTCGATAATATTGGTAATGACCATTCGCAGTTTTTCTATCGTTTCTCTGGCTTCGTCACATCGATGGTTTGGACCAGCGAGTACAACCAAATCGTCGTGGGGCGGCATATATCCAAAGCGTGAGGGCTCAGTAGGAGAAAGGGGTGGAGAGGAGTGGGTAAAGGAGGGGATGAGTGAGGGGGGAAATCGGAGCTGATAAGAAGATGGGGATGAAAATCGGAGGCAAGGAGGTAGGAGAAGATCGGAATCCAAGGTCACGCTAATGTGATAGAGAGCAAATGGTGGGCAGGGATGGGGCTGAAGTGATAGGAGTGGACTAAAGGTTCTAATAAGGAGGTTGGAATGCTAGTGATCAGGCTGAGCGTATATTATTTTTGAATGATTTCGCATTAGTAAATACTAGCATGCAATGTGCGCTAAGAGATTGTAGGAGAATAAGTTGATATATGAGAATAGGTGGTCAGTTGTAAACATTGCAAGAAAGAAGAGCGGCCCTGAGTGAGGGTACGGATGAGCAAACAAGTTCAAATTAGTTAAGCTTAAGAGATTTCAGTTGTAGAAAATTAAAAGAAAAGTGTGGGAAGAAAGTAGGCCTAATGGTATCAGAGTCGGGTAGAAAGAGGAGGTTTCTACTACTTTAGGCACCAAATACCGGCTAGTACTGCTGCTCCTGAGATGGGCGTAAGGCACGGGTCAAGTCGACGGGATGAGGGTAAATTGTGTGGGGGGAACTGGCGGGTACTTGGGTGGGATGAGGAGCGATTGCAGACGTGTCTGATCTCGACGAGAGCTCCTCAAGTATTGGGGATGAGATATCAATTATGTAATTCACTTTTTTTTTGCTTATCTACTAGTTTAATGTCTGGTCTGTTATGAGGGATAGTTTTGTCAGTGATTATAGCTCTGTCAAAATATAGTTTATGTGTGGTGTTCTCTAAGACCGTGTCTGGGATATATTTATAGTATGGAGTATGAAGTCCCTTAGCTTGTGTATCTTACAAGGAGACTCCAAGTCTCTGACTGACTGATTTTGATGAAAAAAATTGGACGAGTAGATTACTTCAAATTAAGCTCTCATGCAAAGCCATTCAACGCACTGCTCAAAATTTGCAGAGAAAAAAAATCATTAAGTTTTTTACCAATTCAGATTAAGTAGAAATACCTACATTGTTGCAGGTACAGTTAACAGCTTAAAGTGGCTCACCAGTAACGTGTTGGCTTCTGGTGAAAACAACTTGGGTTCGATTCCTGTGGGGGCCACAATGTTTTTTTTCCCTGAAATTTTCCTTATTATATATAGGATTTAAATGTAACTTTGTTTAAACATAATCGCAGTTTTCCAATTCATTGTTGTTATTTTTTCATAATTATTATAGAAGGAATGCAAAAGAAATGACCGTAATACGCTATGAATGAACAACTATTCACCTTTTCATTACGTCATCTCATGGGCGGCCATTACGGTCGTGCAAAAAAAAAAATAAAAAGTAGAAAACGTGAACTATATCGATTCAAAGGAAGAAAATGTGCTAGCACGGAAATATAGCAAACCCTAAAGTTTGTGCAATAGCTCATTATTTCTGCAGCTTCGCTATGGGACGTTACAACGCCTAGGAATCAAAATGAACAGTTATAATAGCGGGCGACTAGTGTCCCTCCTGGTGGACAATATGTTCTCTAAAAAGCTGAAGAAATAAACTTTATAAAAATAGTTAACCATTACCGTAATACTAACATTTTTTTGCAATAATAACAGTTTTTTTTTTTTTGTTCTGAAGCTGTCGGATGTCTTTTATTCTTTTTAGGCGATGGAATCTAATCACTATCCGATACAGATACTGGTGTACATTCCGAAAACTTTTCTTCTTCGTCGTATGGTTGTTTGTCTAATATTAATTCATCGGTCTCTACAATTTTCATTTCCGAAATTATGTCCACGACACCCATAAATAACTCTTTGTCAATTAATTCAACGGTTGTTGAAATAATGTACGATGAAGAATATACAGATAGATAATCACGTCGATTAACAATTTTTCGCATAGTTTTAAGGCACTTGTAAGTTCTAATTTTAAGATTTCAAACTTTGAGTCATCTTAATATGCAGAATTGCTTGTTTAACATATAATATCCATTAAGGAAACCTTTTTACATGTCCTGTGACAAGAAAAAACAGCGAGTGACTACCATATCTGTGACAAGTAACAATTTCCTATTTCCTAGGAGCGGAAATTTGCTAGCAACGGAAATTTACTATGCGAATATTTATTAAGGTTTTTGCATTCTTCAAAAAATAAACATTACTTGTCACAGATTTAAGATTAATTTTAAAGATTTTATTGCAATTTCTTTGGCTAAAATAATTATCCGGCTTCATGTACTTCTAATTTTTTATACTTTGTTAAATAAAATTTACAGTTGTTCATTCATAACGTATTATGGTCATTTCTTTTGCATTCCCTTCTATAATAATTATGAAGAAATAATGACAATGAATTGGAAAACTGCGATTATGTTTAAAAAATGTTAGATATAACTCTTATAAAATTAAAGAAAATTCCAGGGGGGGAAAAAATCTTGGCCCCCACGGGAATCGAACCCAGGTTGTTTTCACCAGAAGCCAACGCGTTACCGCTGAGCCTCTTTAAGCTGTTAACTGTAGCTGCAACAATGTAGGTATTTCTACTTAATCTGAATTGGTAAAAAACTTAATGATTTTTTTTTCTCTGCAAATTTTGAGAAGTGCGTTGAATGATTTTGCATGAGAGCTTAATTTGAAGTAATCTACTCGTCCAATATTTTTCATCAAAATCAGTGAGTCAGAGTACTTGGAGTCTCTTTGTTAGCTAGATGTTGATGTATGATGTTGGCTACCTGGTTATGTCTGTGAAAATAATCTGTCTGCGTGAGTATTTTGCAACTAGATTTGACATGTTGGATGGTTTTCTCTGCGATATGGCATTTCCTGCAAGAGCCATCAGTCGAATCTTTGATATGTTTTCTGTACCTTTTAGTATTAATAATCTGGTCTTGTATGGCAATTATGGTTCCTTCAGTTTCCCCAAAGAGGCTCCCTTCACTCAACCAAAAGTTCGACGCTTTTTTGTCGACGTGCGGCTGGTTGAGGTCAGAAGGATGTCTACCGTGGAGTTGCTTTCTGAGCCATGATTGAAGTTTAGTGCATGTTGTAGAAATGTTATGGGTGTTCTGCACGCTGTTCAGATTCAGAGGTGTGTATTTTGTATTAGCCATGCAGACTGCTTTGTGTAATGGTGATGTGTGTTGTTTCGAAGAATTCTCTGAGTAACTGAGTCTGTTTCTGGTGTAGATCTATTATGTCAATAAGACCTCTGCCTCCCTCTGAACGAGGCAGGGTGAGTCTTTCAATAGCTGCGTGTGGATGGTGCTTTCTGTGCTTTGTAAGCAGTTTACGTTGTTTCCTTTCAAGTCCCTCAAGATCTGTGTGTATCCACTGTATGACTCCAAAGGAGTAGGAGAGTATTGGCATGGCATAAGTATTGATGGCCTTGGATTAAATTTCTGGAATTTAAATGTGTTTTAAGTATTGCCTCTAGCCTATGAAGATATTGTTTAGTGAGTGTATTCTTTGTGTTTGTGCTCCAGAAGCTTGGCTTGCTTAAATCCTAGATATTGTAAACTTCGTCATTTTCCGTAGCAGCAATGTGATCTGGTTTTTCTAATGTGAAGCCCACTTCCCTGAGTACTCCATTTTCAATGTGAATGGTTTTGCATTTGTCCAACCCAAATTGCATGTGTATGTCGTTTGAAAAAGTTTGTGTAATGTCAAGTAATTGGTGCAATTGTGTTTGTATGGAGGCATAGATTTTCATGTCGTCCATGTAGAGTAAGTATGAAATCGTGTAGTGGCAGCTTTTATTGTGTTTAATCGTGTAGCCGTAAGTTGTGCTATTCAGTCTGTTTGAAAGTGCATTTAGTGCAAGACAAAACCAGAGTGGGCTCAGTGAGTCATTCTGGAAGATGCCCCGATTTATCTGTAGTTTATCAGTCATGATGGTTTCACTGTTGAGTGTGAGGTGTAGTGTAATTCTCCAATGCAGCATTGTACTTTCTAAAAATGTGATAAGTGTAGGGTTTATTTTATATAATTGTAGTGGATATAAAAGCCATGAGTGTGAGACCTTTTAGTAATCAATGTAGGCTGCATGGAGGTGTCAATGTTTATTGTGAGTTTGCCGTAGGACCACACTGTCTATCAAGAGTTGCTCCTTACAACCCATGTGATTTCTATGGCATCCCTTTTGTTGCTTAGTGAGAATGTTGTTTGTGTCTATGTGTGTAAAATTTTGTTTGCGTTACAGGCAGTTATTATTTTGTAAAGTGTAGGCAGGCATGTGATAGGTCTATATTGTATGGGATCTGTAGTGTTATGTGACTTCGGTACCATGTATGTTATTCCTTGTGTGAGGAAATGTGTCAATGTCTATGGTGTTTGCAAAGTGTTGGAGATCTGTTTTGCAAGGTCAGATGCAAACAGGTGAAGCACTTATACCAGAAGTTCTGAATCCTATCTACACCTGGAGCCTTCCAATTGTGAGTACGTTTAATGACTTGTGAGAGTTCACCTGGTGCGCAGGCCTTCTGTCTAGGTGGTGTTGGCTCAAGCCTTGTCTCTCGGTGCTCACGGTCGGCTTCACAACATCTCCTAGAGCCGGGGCCAACAATATAACGGGCCCCAGCGCGGAAAAGTCACCTGACCATCTTAGTCCGGCCAACAATCCAACTTTCATTATTTCCAACAAACTCCTCATCAGGTGGTAAAATACAAAACGCTGTATCAGATACTTCATCATCTGGAAGTGTTTGTAGAAAATCTACTGCAGATTCTAATGTTAGGAATCGTTTAGACATTTGCCTTTCTGTTTTTATCTGAAATATATTGCACGGGCTCACGCCAAGTGCAGTACAAAATTACAAGGATGATAAAGACATGAATTTACGAACAATATGACAAGTATGAAGTATGGCAATTTTTTGGATATTCATAATCAAACATCTTGGTAAGCTCAAACGACTGAGTAATGAAATAAGATGAGTAGGGACAATTCCTGTTACCGAGATAATCACGGGAACTATTGTCACTGTTTTAAGGGCTCAAAGGTGTTTAAGTTCTTCTGCTAATGCTTGGTATTTCTGTAGTTTCATTGTGTAAGTACTACCGAGATTATGGTTAATGGGTACGGCTATGTCGATAAAGAAAGCGTGATAGGTCTTGCAATTCCATAATATGATGTCCGGGCGGTTCGCTGGGGTTTCTCAGTCGGTGATCATGGATCGGTCCCATAGTAATTTGTGTTCTTTATTTTCAAGAACACTTTGAGGGGTGTAGTTATAATAGGGTACCGAATCTGCTATTAATTTATGTTGACCAGCTAGGTGTTGGTGAATAATTTTGGCAATATTATTATGTCGTAGTAAATATTCTTGTGTTACCAATGCACTGCAGCAAGTAATAATAATTATTATTATTTGCCCAATTTACTTTGTTTATTCAGCAATTTAAGAATATAAGCAAAAATACTTAATTTTATTTTTTAAAATTAAGGTGATTTACTACTGAATAATAAGTAATGTCCGACTCAGGTAGAAGAAACAAAATCTCAAAATCAACCTCGAATAAAAGTACTTTTTCATTCATAACCAGGATAAATGAAACAAAACATAGAATTGCAAACGTACATTTATTTGGATATTTCTTAAGAAAAATGTTATTTCAAAATTAATAATGATTTAAAAATTGATGAGGGGAAAAAAAAAAAAGAAAGATAAAATTTTATCCTTTACCACATATATTTAAAGCGATATGTATATTTCATTTAACATAAAAGTCTTTACTCAAATCTTTAAATGAATATTTTTATTTGTGCAGATGAAGAACAAATAATAATAAATATAGTGGGCCAAAAAAAACTCTCCACTGAAAATTTCTAAGTCCAATGGAAACGTCCACAAAGGGGTGAGCGATTCTAGAAGGTAGAATGCTACCATTAATTAAGGCAGGCATTCCATTTAACGTTAACGCCTGCCTTAATTAATGGAAGTGTTCTTCCTTATAGAATCCCTCACCCCTTTGTGGACCGTTTCCACCCATGTATAATAAAATGAAGAAATTTCATATTGAGATGCCTACCAAATTTGGGCATAATCAAAGTATCATGGCTAATGCCCATAACAGCAACATGTATCTTAATCTTAAATTATGTGACTGCCTTAATCAAACTTTACGTTTTCTTCACCAGCCGCATTCATGTCTATAAAGGTAGTAGAGACTGGCAAAAGGGCAAGGTTTGTTGAGTTTACAAAATTGTCTCAAAACACAAATTTAACTTTTTCAAATTTATCTTATTCCCAAAAGGGAGAGGATGACCTTCAAAATTAAGTATTTCTACTTCAATAAACTGGTGAATATATCGGACAAGTGTTTCGACTTTTGTGCACACATTTTGCCAAAGATCGCAGTCTTCCACTGCAAGCCACGGAAATGTTCGGATTTCCACTTTCGTGCACACAAGTTATGCAAAAGCTTCATAAAGCGATACAAATCATGTTATATTGATTTTGGCATTAAGCATTTCAGACATGAAAGTACACAAAATATGGGCTCAACAAAACCGGTAGCCTGGTTACCAAATGATACTAAATGATCAGTGGTGGTACTAAAATGCAATGTGTTGTAGCCATAGACGATTTCACGTTAACATGATAATGAGATACGCGCATGCACAATAGAACTTGCGGAGGGCAAGAAAATTAAAAACTGCTGCACAAAACTGCAAAATGCAGCTAATAAAGCAGAAAACTAATTTTATTTTTTTTAGATTTCCCACAAATAAATGCCAGTTAAATATTATTATTCTTTTTATTAATCACTGTTATTGCACTTACGTACTTACTTTTCAAACCCGCTTATCCGTTAGGGTCGCGGGGGCAGCAGCCCTATGGAGGATCTCCAGCGATCGCGATCTTCCGCCATCAAGCGCATGTCCTCCCTGGTAATATCCAAGCGACTTGAACCCAGATTCTCCATGCAGTCTAGCCACCTGGTTCTAGGCCGACCCCTTGGTCTCTTACCCACCGGCTTGGAAAATAACAACTGCCTAGGAAGACCAGTTTGCGGCATCCATATCACGTGGCCATACCAGCGCAACTGAGATCTCTCAATGCGGAGAAGTAGTGGCTCAACACCTAAAGACTCCCTTATTGTGCTGCTGTGCACTCTTATCTAGTAGGGTAACACCTGCCACACTTCTCAGAAATCTCATTTCGGCCACTTGTACCTGCGATCGCACTCTTTCGGTCATTACCCAAGCCTCATGACCATAGGTGAGGAGTTAATTGCACTAATCTTGTTAATATAAAACAAAAAACTGATTTTCTCGCCTTGAAAAATTTGTAATCTTACACATCTCCTGCATCAGTATGCTTAACGGCTCATCAAATACCTTGAATGTGGATGCATCATCATTACGGAAGTATTTATAAATGTCTATAGATCCCAGGTTAGGCAGGTTATTTAATTTCTGATCATTGAGTACTTCATCATTGATACTAATATCTGGAGAGTTCTACTTCTTCAGGTGATACTCCCTACGAGGGAATTCTGCGCCATCACAGTGCTACATAACGACTGCTACGAGATGACAGGAGCAGCCGGGACGGGAGACTTTACTTGCTTTCCGAAGCGCGAGGGGGTACAAAGACAGAAATAATTGGTAGGGCTCTAGCTAGTGGCAATCCCCTCAGCTGCTGGACATCCGCAGTGCACGGGTCTCGCATAACTGTGTTATCTCGATCCAGGCCCCAGAAGCATTTTCATCCAGTGGATGTTAGTGACCAGCCGTGCCAAAGGTTGCTTAACTTCATGGAACAGCGAACTGATCAGTGAGACAACTAAGCCACGACCACCCCCTATCTGGAGATGATTGGTTTGGTTTGGTTTCTTTGGTATTAAACGTCCTTTTCAACTGCTATGGTCATTTCAGGACAGTGTTATAGGGGCCGCGTATTTTGCCTTGCAGGAGTTCTTTAACGTGCAGTCGGCAGACGACTAGACGGGACCAATGGCTTTACTTACCTTCCGAAGGAAGTGCGTGATCTCAGGATTTTCCCATGAAAAAAATCCTCGTTATCTTCGGCTGGGGTCGAACCTGCGTCCTCGGGCATCAGAGGCGATCACTGAACCACTGAGCCACCAAGGCCGATATCTGGAGATGAATGACAGCAGCATTATCTGTTGTAACATTATCTACTCTTTACTCCCTGGTTGCAATCACATTTTCTTTTTTTAACTCCAATATTTTTTTAATTAAAATCATTTTTGTACATTTTTTGAATGTCTAATTTGTACTTTCTTGTCTTTGGTTTTATTAAATCTTTCTCTTGAAAAACAAACTTATTTTTGTCGTTGTTAGACATAACGCTAGCGATGCATTGGTTATCCAATCTTTTTCTGCGCTTTGCCCTCCGGAAGCAGAACGGCGCATGCGCCAGTGACGTTGCGCTCCTTACTATGAAAGAGTCTGTTGGCTATTACCTAGGAGGATTATACACATATAACCTGATCTTCCTAGGCTGTTTACACATGCAGCCATTTGACAAAGCTTCCTGATCATTTAATTGCTACCTAAAGTTTTTCAGGATTAAGTAGCAAATTTAATTTGCTTCCTGATGATTTAATTTGGAGAATTGTGCAGATAGATAACAGATGATGGGATTGCCATTTTCTTCTTGTATGGTAAAGATAATATCTCTACTCTTAGAGTGAAGATTGAGAGATTATCAATTTTATTTGAAACAAGTCATATACATGTACATCTTAATGAAACGTTGATTAAATAAAACCAAGGAAAGATGTATTGGCAACGTACTAAAAACAAATGTGCTCTTGAAAAAAGCACTCCAAATTAAGATATTTAAGAATTTAATTTTATTTTGTAGTAAATATTTAATTTATTGATAATTCACAGTTTTCTTTAAATTCTTAAATTTCTTGAATGTTGTCATGAGTTGGAACGAATAAATAGACCACTATTCCACTTAAGAATTTTTTTTTTTTTAAATTCTTATGTGGACTAGTGGTCTATTTATTCGTTCCGATATTCGATGTTTATCCACAGATTCTGGCGTAATATTCTCCTTTTGAGATTTCTCTTGTACGTTTCCCATTTTATGAAATCCTAATTAATACTTTTTAGAGCGCCTCTGTTTTTCAGCATGTTGCCGGTTCTCCTATCATTCCATATTGTGTGCATGACTGTGTTTTTGGTTTACAATGGCACAAAAATCGGTTGCAATGTGTTTTGGAAGTGCAAAATGAAAACCTGTGCGTAAATCTCAAGCACAGACAGATGCAGTAGACAAGAGTGGGGGGGGGGGGGGGGAACAAAAGGAAGAGACATTTCAGCTTCTGTACATCTGACGTGGATATTGCAAATCGCACATGGCTTGTTTCTAAATCTTTTATGCTTTTTCCAACCACAAGATAGCTCTCAGCGGATATTCACGAAGCACTTGTTCCCATTTACGGAAACATCATGAGTCGACAACATGTAACGAAGTGGTATCATGAATTCTCTCTGGAGACCGGACCGATGTTCATGACAAACACAGAAGCGGTAGGCCGTCTGTGGTCTGTGATGATTTTATGCACTTGTTTCTTAAGCCGAAGAAATAATTTCTTGGACAATGCTTCCATGACGCAGAGATCAAGCACTAGGTTGAAATGTGATTCCAGCAGCAGGTGCCAGTATTCTATGACTGTGGGATACAAAAGCTCCTACCGAGACTTAACAAGTGTTTGGATAATGGCGGCAATTACATCAAAAAATAACCAATGTATCACTAAATAAATGCAGTGCACATTTTGTCAAATAAACGTTTTTTGAAAGAATACTAGCCATTGTAACCTTACTTTCCGAACACGCCTCGTACGAAACTTGCATGCCTTGCTTTAAAGAAAAGCTGATGTTCCAGGGAATTCTAATTAATGAAGAAATTCTCAGTGAGTGCACTGAATTAGAACTAACAGTTACAGAATGTGTTAGTGAGGCATTGCTATTACTAACCACATGGAAATTTATCCTACAATCTTTAGAATATCTCAAGCTGTTTCCAATGTTTTTGTGTTCTACTGCATTTTGTGAAGGCATGTTTTCTGCGCAGAAACAAATTAAAACATGCCAAAGGAACTGTTGATTGTGGACACTCTATCAACATTCGTAAAGCTAAAGTGCAATCTTTGTTGCAGTGTATCTGACTTTTGGTCCAAAACCTGCAATACATCAATGGTATGAATATACACCCGGCACTCGCCATGTACATATAAGGTCTGTTTAAAGGGTAATGTACATAACATGCTTTCTGGCAACTCCGGAGGTGTCTCCCTCTAGTGAAAGTTTTGACAAACATCTGCTCAATCTTCAGTGTAAATTGATTTGAAACGTTCACATGAAGAGCATTTTAGTGCAGGGTTGGGGAAACCTATTTTTATTAAAGATTTTTAACCTTTTATAAGAATTTTAATATAAAGTGCATCGTTTCCCAAAAAATAATTTCAGATTATCCTATTACTGGACGCTCTTATGCATATTTCTAAATAATCTTGCAGGCCATATGAAAAAGAAACCGGAAGCGGGCCGCGGTTTGCCCACCCCTGCTTTAGTGTGTTATGGTAAAGGTAAAGAAGGAAGCCTATTTGCTATCACTTGCAAATAAGTCACCTTCGAGACAAATGTGGCACATTAAGCTGTGAAAAGAACCAGAAAAGCCAGTCTCAATAGCTAAAGCCAAGGCCTGGAAAAGAAATTGAGCAAATTGAGAAATTCAGCAAACAAGGAATTGAGGCAGACTGTGCACTTCCTCTATGGAAAAAGTCCATTTCATCACAAACTATTTAAGAGTTCAGATGCGAGGCTTCTGAAAATTGAGGAGAGCGTACTGGGCAGGTGGAAGGAGTAATTGGCATCTCTTCTTAATCTAGTAACAGCAGCAACTGAAGCAATTGAGGTGCACTTTGGAGTGGAAATAGTCACGGTAGTATTACCGAAACAAAAGTCAGATGGACAAACCTGAAGACTGGCAAACCTGCAAATCATCATGCAATTCGGTCTGACAAGGAGACTCCATGTACTCTTGACTCACCGAATTTGATTAAAAATAAATTCAACGAGTAGCTTTCTACTAATTAAATACCCATGCAAAGCCATTCGATGTACTTCTCAAAATGCACTAGGTCTAGATTTTCTCTAAACTTTCGAATGTTCCACGTGTACGATGGGTGTTGTGGTGTTGATAGCCAGGCCCTTGTATTACCAACTTCCCCTGCTAGTTAAGTGTAGCTGTCATTATGCCAAGTGGCGTTGCTAGGGAAGCTTGTGAGCAGTCTCTGTGAGTTATGTAAAGACTGTTTTGTTTGCACAGCGGTTTTTGATGCGAGGGGTGTTGTGCAAACAGAATTTGTTCCTCTCAAACACAACGGCGATAGGTGAGTAATTAATACAGGATATAATGAATATTGTTAATGGCGCAGGCCATTTTAAATTCAAGAAATGCTATATTTCCTTCAAATATACTAGATCTGTACAATTGGTCATTGCATTGTCTATGCCTCTTCCCCTCTCCCAGCAAGTTTGCTCTTTTCCCAGTCAGCTCTGCTCGCTTCGCTATAAGCAATTTCTCTAATGTAATCATAATTCAATCCCTCTACCATTGATAACTCAAAATGCTTTGAGGAAGTCTTCCCATGCAATTATATTCTTTATGACAGGGTGGAATCACCAGGGCCTCTCATCGAATTCTCATTCTCTGAAATTCATACAGCCATCATCAAAGCTAGAAACACAACCTCCATCGGTTCCGATGGCATTCCCTCTTATGTCTACAAAGCCTGCAGTGCTTTTCTCATCTGCCCTCTAAAACACATCTTCAAGTTTTCAATCAAAGCCGGCACTTTTCCACTATTGTGGAAAAATACCAAAGTTGTTCCTTTTAACAAAAACAAAGGTGATTCAAACAACATCAAAAATTACCACCCATTTCTATACTTTGTGTTTCCAACAAAAATTTTTGAATATGCAGTCTATCAAAGAATCTATCCCACTGTCTTGCCCCATATTTCTCCCTACCAGTATGGCTTCATGAATGGCAGATCAACTCAAATGAATCTCATGGCTTGTACACATCTCATGGGTGATGGGATTGCCCAAAACTGTCAGGTTGACGTAATATATCTCAATTTTAAGAAGGCATTTAAAAAGGTGGACCATTTTCTCCTTATTAAAAACTTTTACAATTTGGATTGCATCACTCGCCTGTCAAATGGTTATGCTCATACCTTACTGATCGAACAAATCATGTTGTCATAAATGGCACTACCTCCAAAAGCTTCATATCCTCCTCAGGAGTGCCCCAGGGTTCAATCTTAGGACCATTATTATTTCTCCTATTCATTAATGACATATAAGATGTAGTAAAATCATCCTCTTTGCTTTTGTTTGCAGATGACATTAAAGTGGGCAAAATTATTCTTACCCCTCTTGACTGCTTTGATTTGCAACTGATCTATTAGCTCTTGGTGTATCGAAAATCAAATGTACACTAATGAAAAGTGTCACTCGGTCACTTACTCACTGAAACATTCTCTTTATAGCTTCTCGTACACCCTTAATGGTTCTTCTCTTGATAAACAAACTACCACAAAGGATATAGGGGTCTTTTTTTAAGCACAACCTATCTTTCACCGACCATATAAACCACATTATCTCTAAAGCCTATGGGTAATTCCATGGTAACGGTAAAAATTTGCAAAAGTTTTATTTAGTAATTTTTCTGAAATGGTACAAGGAAAAATTATGAACATTGTGGAAACAATTATTATAAGAGTAACTAATTGTTAGTGTATAATTATAATACTTTTACTAAATTCACTTTTATAAAACTTGTGTAATTTTTCATGTAACGGATGTATCATACGCGTAACAGATTTATCACATACTGATTTAACACAGGAATAAACTGACAAACGAAAATCATGACAAATCTTTACACAAGGAACAATTACATTAACAGAAGTTTGCAAGATAAAACAAAAAACCCTTATGATTTACTATATTTAAGCACACTAGACTGCCTCAGGAATAGCAGTATCAAGTACGATATGACCACGATTGTTAATAATTGGTGTGGTGAGTTTCCTAATAATTTCACAATCCTCAACTTCTGATTCATCATTCTCTCTGTATTTAAATGATTTTTTCTTTTGCTTGTTTTAAGAAATTGAGTGTGTGTTTCTCTTATTGTCATGTAGAGGTGTTCTTTTGTAGTTTAGAACCTTTCTTGCCATCAATATAAACAATATGATACTCCTTCCTACCTGGTGACACTCTGGAAATGTTCTCATCATTTTAGAATTTTATCACTTTATTTACTTCACTTTCTTGAGGTAATGCTGCTGCACTCTTTTTAAGTAGTTTGTTTTTTTTTTTACCATTAATTCACACCCAATAATTTCTGCCAACTTTGTTACAACGGCAACTTGCTTTTGAGGGCTTTTAGGCATGCTTTAAATTACTTTTCTCACAGCCTTTCCAATTTCTTGTGGACTTATATTAGGTTTCTGTTCATAGACAATTGATGTTTCAATATTGAGGGGTTGTAAAATATTTTTAGCAA
>JAHWFO010007091.1:0-11829 GCA_023313115.1 Rhysida immarginata
AACCCAGGTCGTAGAATTTTTCCTTCCATTTTTCGATAGAAAAACCTGTAAAGTTTCCACAATACTTTAAAAGATGTCTTTTTTATATTTTAAGTTGACAATTCAGAGTTTGTGGGAGTCAATTTTCCCTTACGTTATAAAGTCTCTTAGTTATACATAAGGTAAGGTTTTATTCCTAACAAGCTGGTTGCAGTATGTAAACCTTACATTACATTAACTTCAATCCCAAAATTGATCACATGATGAGGTCGGAAGTAAAAAATATCTTCAGAGATGAAGTTAGATTATTTATCAATGGCTCTTAATTGCGCTGCATTTGTAAATCTAAATCTCGTTTGTCTTGGTGATATTTTAGTACATCAAAATGTTTAGATTTGTAATGTATAATCTAAATCGTGTGTGATTCATCTGGAGTGTCTACAACGTTTGATTGTCATCTACATAAGAAGTCGTCGTGAGAGTAATAATCACCGTTTTAAGGATAATTTTAAATTTGGAATTCTCCTACGATGGAAATTATAAACCAACTTTTAGATTACTTCTTTATATATGTTTGAAATAATGGACTAGGATGCATATTATTTTTCCAAGATCAATTTGCAATAGGAATTGAGAACATTCTGCCGTTCATTAAAGACTAAATAATATTATTTAAAATGTTGCGCTGTAAGATTTTAAAGAGTTATTCGCTGAATGGTAAAAAATATTTGAAGATAAATCGAAATTTGAACGCTACAAATATAAATGGCATATCATAAAAAATAACATAACATATTAAATAACATAATAGCATAACATTAAGTTTTTTTTTGAAAAGAAAGAAACAGTGACTACTGTCCGTACATTTACAAGAGCGAGGATTAGAGGACGATTATTTTATAGTGATAACTCAGCGCTCGCTATTCAAACAGTCAACCAAATGAGCAACACAACCAAGCAACCCATTATATTCTCTCCAGTGTTTTCTTTTATGTTCCCGAGGCTTTAAAGATTTTAAAGATATACATATTTTATGATGTTGCGCCCATTAAACAAAACTTGACTGTGGACATTCAGAGACAACGAGTTAAATGTTTTGCTGTAGAAGGGATTTGTTTTGAAGAGATTCCTCTGGAAAATCGATGTGCGCGTAGGAATTTTGTTGAACCACTTTATATCTGGTATGTTTGAATAAACAGTAGTTTTAAATGTTACAATAAGAAATATATTTTAAAATTCGCAATTCGTCTTTTGATTTTAGGAATCAAGTAAATTCCATTTGTTTGTTTTTTTTGGGTTTGTTTTTTTTTCCAAGCCTCTTCTTTTTTACCTATAGCAGAATTAAAATCTTTAACGAAACAATCCATTTCTAAATGCATTGTATTATTTTAAAAAAATGACGTTGAATTTAATTCTTTATTTATTATCTTCACTTATTTTAACTAAGGTTGTTGAATTTATATCTTTTGTCTCTATATAAAATGTCTTTTTTTCTTTCGCTTTGCATGATCGCAGTTTACTTTTTAAGTGAAATTGTGAAAAGACTGAGAAAAGGTTCAGATTATATTTTTACATCAATTAGAAGTTTCCAAGCACATTCACATGTTGAATGCATGGTGTCATCTAGTGGCAAAATACCTAATTTCCTAAATTTTATTTTGTTCTTTTCTGGTATATACTGTAATTGCTTTACAAATTAAGCAGCACATGACGTTATTCCTAATGGAATAGCTCTATTACTTAAAGGATGCATATTTGCTATTATGATAGCCAATAATTGGTGGCGAATCTAAACAGCTTAGAACAGCTGGTCTAGAATAGTATTCCATAGCACATTCATAACCTCAGATTGAATTTAATACTTTAAATACTTCCTCTGTCCGAAAATATGATACATATATACATTTACAATACAAAAAAAAGTAGAAATGTGTACCATAAGGAGTACTTTTTCGGACATAGGGAGTACTTTTTAAATTATTTTACAGTATTATTAAAAAATTTCAATTTCAGCCCAACAATACACGCTCTCCTATAATAGAAATATCGAAATAATTTCTCACGGGTAATATTGGACAAATACTGCGAAATTATGTTCGCTTTAATTTATAAACTAATCTGTAATTAATTCATGCTAAATTTTAACCTCATCCCGCAGAATTTTTATCTTATCCGAATCTGTATCTCACAGTTTCACACAAAATTGAAATATTTTATCACCTAAAGCTACTCTTGATTCTTGCATTAATAAGAAATCGCAACATTTTATTTCTTTCAAAATAAATCGCGAAAAGGAAAAAACTTGAGCGCACAGTAGTTAAAACGGTGTGTGTATTAAAGCGCTTGACGGAACTTCTTTCCTCCACCACTCAACATTAACACGAATCCACTTCACATGAAAGCAATGGAACTTCTTCCTGCAAAGAGCAGCAGACGACAATTGAATGGAATTTGAACTTTCTAAAAAACTTATTGCCATCCAGTAAAAAAAATCTCTAAAGTAATTAATAACCACTTTCTTAATTTATTATTTTATTTTATTAATTCGGTAATCTTCGTAATTTTCGGGAGCTGACGTCATGTATTCGCGAGTGAAACGAGGGCAGGGCTTTCGAGTGATAGGGCAGCTGAGCATTCATTCGTGTAAAATAAGCTTTAGTGAGGGTGTATGTATCGCAATGCTTTATAATGTTAAATAAAATAAATATTTATGGATGCTTAACTCATAAATTATTTCCAAATGAATAATTGTACACCAAAATAAAGGTTTTTTGCTTAATAACCCTGCTGTAATTGCAATTCTTTGGCAACCACCGTTAATGATTTTGCTTCAGTCTTGCCACCCATGTGTTTTTCTCACTTCCGCTACCACTACCGCCACAATGAACGCCATCGCTTCCAAGGTATGCTTGCGTGAAAACAAATTCCCTGTACAGGTTCAGATCAGAGACGATTAATAAAGAGACTTGGCAATCTGCTTCAATCTGCTTAATACGCATCTTTTTCTGCGCTTGTTGTGTTGTAATACTTTTGGTTAGAGGGCGCTTCAGAAGTAAAAGTTTCGCTTCTGCTCTGTAAGTTGATGTTTCTATCATGAAACGTTAAAAGAGAAAATGGAGTCGAAACTTGAGTTTCTTTCATGTAACGGGCTTCATACCGTCAGGGAATCAAAGGGAGTCAGAGGCAAAAGTTCAACAATAATTGTTCACCCCATTCCAGTAAACTGGATTTGAATAGTATAAATATTAACTGAAGCATTACTTTAATTGAAATGTCATAAAGAAAAATTAAGAATTGGAGTAACATATGTGAGCTTCGTCTAAAGCACCCCACACACTTACAGTTGACTGCAATCACCATGCCTGAAAGGTATATATTTTCTTATGTCTGCTTGAACTTAAAATGCAACTTCCAACTGCCATGTAAAGGTGATTATAAAGATTAAATAATTCAATAAGCAAATTCTTTTAATTTAAAATATTACACAAACAAAATTTTATTATTGTACAGTCGGCAACCAAAGTACTTAGCCACCTTGCATAGAAACAACCTTGCAAGGTGGCTAGATACTTTTGTAGCCGACTGTACATTCAAACGGAAAAAATTCTGTATTGCATTATCATTGCACCTGTTTGGTCATTTCAGAAGTGTGCGTTTGAAAAAATTTCCTCATGCAGAAACCATGAGGAAAACCTGGTTATTATACAAATAAAGTAAAATAAGTATTTAACAATAAATATTTTTCTAAAGTACCTCATTTTATTGTGAACTATCAAAGAATTTCTTCGGATGTAATTTTAGATTTACTTTCGCTGTTATAATAATAATGTAACAACAATTACTGGAAAGGCGAACGAAAAGAAATCCGAAAGCCTGCCCTGTTTGTTGTCCTCCACAGGCAAAAAAGCCCAAATCGGGGTTAATGATAAGCATAATGCTAAATAAAAAGTTATGACTGCTGATAATATTTCAATTCACGCTAGACTAATCACAGCTCCAAATATAATTAATGTTGGAAAACACTCTTTCAACACTACTACAATATTTGTAATGGGTGTTTACTTTGCAAATTCCAACAGTATTTTAAAATTTACCCAATGAACGTGCTGTGCTTGAAAAAATTTGTCTCCACCCATTACTGCATATCTGCTGCTCATAAAGGCAAGTGGAAATGGTGCAGATTGCTAATAATGGTATGAGCAGAGACGTTATGTATAAATATTAATTAAATGAATTATACGATAAAGCACAGCAGTTCCACCACAGTACAAATCAATTGCGTAATAGGTGTGTATTGCAAACAGTACCGCCCAAAGCAGCTTGTCTAACCACCTTAATTACAAAAACATAATTTTATTGTTCTTCTTTTAAATTTAGAGTGTACTTTCAAATGGAAAAGGTTCATTAGACATTTAAGCTCAGTTCAAAGATCTGTGTGAAGTTTTTCCCATTCAGCAACCAGCAGTGATATATAATAAGATGATATGAAAGCATAAAACTTAACACATAAAGCACAGCAAAGAAAATTGCAAAGTAGTCAAAAATTATTATTCAATTTATCGTATGTTGTGTAAAAAGAAGATAGCTTGGTATGTATTTTAATAATATTGTAATTCTTTGTGATCTAAAATAATAATAAATTTTGATTACCTTGTATTTGAAGTTGCTGTGGTTTATACAGGGTGATTCAAAAGTTACTGTGCAGTGATCGGAGGTGCATCCACTCACAGTAGATGCTGGAAATGCCCGCCACCGGCCTCACTACATCGGTTAGCACGCAGATGCATATTCTGAAACACTCTGCTCAATATGGCGATGAGATTTGCTGAACTTCAGGGGTGATTTCCTCCTTCAGGTCAGGCAAAGTATGCGGATTGTTTGCAAGTACTTTACCTTTCAAGGAGCCCCAAAGGAAGAAATCCTGAGGTCTGAGGTCCGGGAACACATTCTCCACGCTGTTCCGTTGTCGCACTACTGCACAGTAACTTTTAATCACCCTGTATTTCATTTGTGTTAATAATAATAATAACAATATCTATCTTTATCCCCATTCTCACTTATGGTCATGAGTCTTGGGTAATGACCGAAAGAGTGCGATCGCGGGTACAAGCAGCTGAAATGAGATTCCTGAGAGGTGTGGCAGGTATTACCCTACTAGATAGAGCGCACAGCAGCACAATCAGAGAATCTTTAAGCGTTGAGCTGCTACTTCTTCGCATTGAGAGATCTCAGGTGCGCTGTTATGGCCACATGATAAGGATGCCGCAAACTGCTCTTCCTAGGCAGTTGTTATTTTCCAAGCCGGTGGGTAAGTTGTTGTATGCATTTGTGATTAGGTCTTTTGCTTAACAGAAATAGGAGTTATATCGTAAATATAATATATATTTACCGGCTTTTACTATATATCTGTGGCTAAAGTGCGAAATTCGTTTTCATATACTGCTCATTAAGCAGAAAATTTGCAGAAAAGCTGAAACATGACAGGAACTTCCACCGCGCGTTCATCGATGGCGTTTTCGGCAAAGCAATGAAGAAAGACAACCTACTCCCCCAGACCGACCGTCCTCCTGCGCGAGCCATTGCCGGACATCTCATACACCAATCTTTCATAGAAGCGTCCTCATTTAGACCACCCCGCGAACTTCTCACCGATGCTGCCGCCTCCACCACCTTGAAAACGAAGTTACGAGACTCCGATGCCCTCGTCGTCAAGGCTGATAAAGGTAACGTGTCGGTCATCATTGACCGTTCTACTTATATAGATAAAGTCAATGATTTCATCTCCGCCAACAATTATGCCACCCTCCCTTCCGACCCCACCTCAAAGTATCACAAATCCATTATTTCCGTCGTCAACAAATCCCCACGCTTCAGATACCTCCGACGCCTCATCCCACCTAACCCTCGCCCACCCAACCTTAACGCCCTAGTCAAGATCCATAAACCTAACATGCCCATACGCCCCGTTGTTAACTATTCCCCTGCTCCTGCCCACCTCGTTGCCAAATCCCTTTCTACGTTCCTTTTTAACCTGAAAATCCTCCCTAATACTTACAATGTACGTAATTCCCTAACCCTCACTGAGTCCCTTTCTTCCATCCGCACTGATGAGCACCTCTCCCTTATGTCCCTTGACATCACCAACTTATACACTAACATCCCTGTCACCCCCACCCTTTCTATACTACAGCGTCTGTTACTTGCTGCGTCTTTCCCTAAACCCGATACTATTGACCTACTAGCTATCCTCTCTGTAATTTCTTCGCAGAACTACTTCTCCTTTAACAACTCCTACTATTCCCAACCCACAGGGCTAGGAATGGGATTCCCACTCAGCAGTTTTCTGTCTGAGGTATTCCTACAGCACCTGGAATTAACATATGTTACTCCCCTCCTTAATAATCCCTCTGTCATCGCGTATTTCCGATATGTCGATGACATCCTCATCCTCTTCGATTCCCGATCCACTTCCCCCACTAATATTGCTAACATTTTTAACTCCTTTTCCCCACATATCCAATTTACTTTTGAACTAGAAACTAACCGATCCATCCCTTTCCTTGATATCCTCATTACCAACAACCCCCACACTAACCGCCTCTCCTTTTCCGTCTTCCGTAAACCGACCACTTCCTCCAACTTAATACACCATTCCTCCTCACATCCCCCCACCCACAAACAAGCCTCATTAAGATTCCTAATTGACCGTGCCCTGAAGCTCCCCCTCAGCCCCCAATCCAGATCATCCGAACTCCGCATAATCCGGAACCTCGCCCATGCCAATGGATATTCGACCTCCATGTTCTCCCGTATTCTTCACCGCCGCAGACGGGCACTCTTCTCCCCCTCCCCTCTTGTTTCGCCCCTTCCCAAGAAATGGACGTCCTTATTGTATCTGGGCCCTAGTTTCTCCCAGCTCTCTAACTTCCTGTCGTCCCTTGGCCTTCGAATATCTTTTCGTACACCTTCACCATCAGCCCGCATCCTGAACCCACCCGCCGCCGTCACCACAGACAAATATTCCCAATCCGGAGTTTACCGCCTGAATTGTGCGTTTTGCGACAGATTTTATGTAGGACTATCGACCCGCAATTTTGCAGTACGATTCAAAGAACACCTTGATTCATATAGAAAACGAGATCGTACTTCCCACTACGCAAACCACCTCGAAGATTCCGGACACGCTTTAAAGACGCAAGAAGATGTTATGTCTGTCCTACATATCTGCAATAAGCCAGAAAAAACTGCTACCCTCGAAGCGATCGAGATATTCAAGGCCAAGAAATCCTCCCCCCACCTGCTTCTCAATTATCAAACAGACTTTAATGTATATGCAATACTTAACTCTTTATCCGATCTATTATGATCCCCTTTTTTTTCTCGCTTTCTTTTTTATGGTTTTTGTTTTTCCTTTGCATTTTGTTATTTCTTGCCTGTTTATTTGTCTGTAAATCCTCTTGTCCCCAGACAACCGGATAAGTTCTCTTTTCGGTCCGCGTAAACGCGCACCATCCCTTTGTATATTTTCTTTTTGTATAATTTTTAAAATTAGCTTTTACACCCCTTTTTTCTATTGGCCTTTATATTTCAAAATCTGTGTTTTTTCTATTTATCCTGTTGGCCATTATTTCCTTTTTATTTCTTTTGTGTCCTATTGGTTCATGTATATGCATAATTTGTACCACTGTTCTGTATATAAAGGCTTGCATGCCTCTTGCTGTGTATATCCTTGACAAAGCCGGGAATAAATGGCGAAACTAGTTGGAACTCCTGATGTCCTTCTGTTATACTGTAAGGCCACCACCTGTTTAATGAAGAAAGACAACATAAAGAGTGTAGCGGTTTGCTTCGTGACCCAACACAAATACCACAATATCCACAGCATCACCGATAAAATACGATAAACTAAGTTATGCGTCGCCCAATCCCCTACTTAATTGTCTTGTATAATAGCTAAAGAAATGCACTAACATGGATTCGTCCCCCTAAGGTTGGCAGGGATGTTTTAATTACCAACAAGGGTGAATACAAAATTAAAAAAAAATTAATAAACTTTTTTAACGGTCTAAAACTGAATGGTTGAATAGTCTTTTGTTCTGAACAATACTATCAGAATTAACAAGATTATTGTGCTAGCAAACCATCAATCGTCATATATTAACACTCTCAGTTCTTCTCGTTACTCTCAGTCCTTTATTTATTGTCAATATTCAAGGGTCACGCTAAATGATAAGCGAACTGAGTGTTCACTTGAGTTCCGTCGCGGTTAGTTTATAATATTAAATCTCGATGCAATTGTAAACGTTGAATCTATTTCTTTCGTAATAAGCAGGTTTAATTATTAGTCCGATATCCAAAATTCCAAATTCTTTAAAGCCGAACATTTCTAGTTAACACCAAAGTCAATTCGAAAGGGCAATCGGAACAACGCGGGGGAGGGGGGGCTATATCATGCGCGTCAAATATTCATACAGGTAGGGACGAGGTGAGGGAAATACGTTAGTAGGGTGAGGTTCAGCGGTCATTCCAATCGGAACTTTCGCGATGATCGTTTCCATTTTCGGATAGGGTCGAGAACATCAATCCCCAGGTAAGTTATTATCTCTTACTTTCTCTTTTAGATTAAGATCTAGTCAAAACACGAGAATCATTAATGTCAGTCAATATTTTTTATAGGTTGTCCTTCACTGAATAATACGGCAATAGGTAAGTCTCAATAAATTAGCTTGAAGCGGTCCTCAACTCAAACAGCGGGGCCCACCAAAATTATAGTTAAGTTTTCTTTACCTGGATTCCGCCGGCTTCAATGATGACCGCCACTACCAAGTCTTCCATCCGGGGTGCTCAAATTAGCGCAAAACGTCCAAAGGGAGTCTTCGTTCGTTTCAATAACAAATCAGCATAAAAACTTTAATGAATATTCAAAATCCGTAGAGAGACAAAGAAGGTTTATCTACGTATATGTCAGGATTAAAATTGCATTCAGTACGTTTAATGATAAATCAAGAATCGGTACTTTGTAATAATATTTCACTTAACTGTCCAAATATCTTTAGAAAACTTCTATACTTTCCGAGAAGTAATTTTCTAATACATTTTTATACAATTTTTATAATATTTAAATTTTACGTGTTAGGAAAATAAAATATTTTTATTAGCATTTTCAGTTTTGGAATAGGCACGGATTAAATAACATAAAAAGTATCTGGATTAAAAAATTTACATAAATATCCTAATACAGTGCTCTACTTTTACCTAAAGTCACTCTATGCTCCTCGTAAGGCACTCTTACGAGGAGCATAGAGTGACTTTACTTTTACCATGGTCTTTCAATCTAACTACACTTTTTAGACTACAGGACCATGCTTTTACCGAGGAATAGCACAGTTTTACCCTACAGGAACCATGGAAAAAATTATTTTTTTCTTCCTTAAACACATTAATAATTTTTAGAAACAATAGTATAATTCAGTAACTATAAATATATTAGCATTAAATTGATAAAAATTTTAAATTTTTTAAATAATTATTTGTTTAATGGTAATAATATTATTAGAGTTTTGTAGCATTGATTAAATTTATTATCAATTAATTTTTATTTACATTTTATTTTTTGAGGTTTTATTGAGGTAATACTCCTTTACATAATTTATAATGATGAAAAGTAAATAAAATAAACTTTAAAAAATGCATCTGTTTAAGAATTCACCAAGTGGTTGAAATATGAAATGTAGACTGCTTAAGTGGCAAAGAGGCTAGCAAGCTGACTTCTGAATCGCTTGGTCGCGTGTTCGAGTCCCGCCTAGGGGATGGACATTTGTATTTTTCCGTTATATTAATAAAAGCTTACTTTCTTTATCCACTTACTTATCAGTCATACAATTAAATTCGTTTAGGCTGAAAAGAAGAAGAAGAAATGTGAGATGTTGACAAGTTATTATATGAATTGAAGATCTACAAATGAAAATCAGCCTTTCTTCTAATAACTGGACAACATTTCAAATTTCAATCATTATTTACATATTTACTAAAATTTGTGAACTCATAAAACGTATATTACTTTAAATTTATTTCGTTTAATTTCAATCCTTACACGTTATGTAAAGGAGAATTACTTAAGAGCCTGCTGAAAAGTCGTAGTTAACGCCATCTAGCGTACAATATCGGCTACGGACCAAACTTTAACCTAGAGAACAATAGCCGTGCACAGACTAGGGGATTAAAAGAGTATGATATTATTAACCGCAGTATAAGAAATAAACTATGGTATTGTTATTTAGATGTTATTTATTTCTTATACTGTGATATTAACTGTAATACTATGGTGACGCCTCATCTATTCTTTCTTCTATACCCCTCATGGCCATTCTTTCTTCCATACAGAAACCGTAAAGCTCTGGATAGGGAACCCAGTGTTGCCAAGTTTTACACTAGCGCCGTAACTAGAATGGTGAGCAAAAGTTACTAGATTTCACTAAATATAAAATTTGTAAAATTCCCTGACTTTTCCCGGTTGATCACGTTATTTTCCCTGACCATAAGCAGCAAAAAAATCTATCTTGATAGAAAAATTACTGAAAGAAGAGAGAAGATAACCTAAAAACTGTGATTATGAAAAAGTCTACTTACAATTATGAAGTCTTCCAACGAATTGAAATTGTCGACAATCGAACAGTGTTGTGTGTCGGTATTCGTGTGGAACTTGAAGCATAGCTTCCATAACCTCACCCTTCATAATCATATTCCAAAGGAAATACACTGAACTAGAAAAGAAGCCTGATTTACCCACAAAGGTGATCCAAAGTATGAAAGAAGAAAATTGCCTCCTCTTGGTGGAGGAAAATTTGATTGACGATTGTCTGAACTAGGAGTATATTACATAATAAGCCACAAAAAAAAACCGAAAAAACTTATGAAACCCAGTAATCTGGGAAGATGACATTGTTAATGTCATCAAAATTGACATCAAGGATATGTCTTGATTATGATGCCTTTTTCTATGTAGAGAATGTTTTAGAATGCCAGAGACTAGATCATTATCATGATTTACCATAATAGGAGCACGATTTTCATGATCTCTCGAAATTGTTACGATCACCACGTTTATACCGGGCGTTTCAAAAATGACCGGTATATTTGAAAAATCAATAAAAACTAAACGGGCAGCGATAGAAATACACCGTGTGTTGCAATATGCTTAGGACAACAGCAAATTTTCAGGCAGACAAACTTTCGAAATTAGTTACAATGTTCCACAACAGATGGCGCTGCAGTCTGGAAAAATCTAGGGTGCCTGGATAAGTGCGGAGTAGGGTGGTGACAACCTATACCGTAAGCTTAAAGCGTGAGCCGCCATTTTGAATCCATGGTCGAAAGTGCCAATTGAGTTACTATGTTAAATTCGTCGTTATTTTAAAGAAGTTTACTGGTGTCTGATGTTATGCAGCATTAAATTAGGCCTTTAGTTGTATGTACAGCCACTTGTTCGTTTTTATTATAGAAAAAGATAACTAAATTTACCATTAAAAAAATGCAAATCCAAGAATAAAACGTATAAAATAAAAAATATATTAAAAAAAAACTTTTTAAAAGCACACAATTTTACTTCATTAAGTGCACTAAAAATAATAATTTTTGGTACCTTTTATTTAGGAATCCATAAATTAAAAAAAAGGTAAACGTGTGGTGGCGCATTTATTTTTTATGTTGTGACGATATTAAATGTAAGTCACCACAAAATCAGAAGAAGTAGTCTGAGTCTGTGTATTTAAATTCCATTCCCATTGATCAAGTAACTAATGGAGAAGCACTATATAATCCTAATAAGAATAAATATTTTTTGTCCCTTTT
>JAHWFO010007095.1:0-12218 GCA_023313115.1 Rhysida immarginata
GGATTGATGGAAAGACTACCTTTCTATCAGATGACTGTTTGTAAGCAACAAATAGTAGAAGAGCCGATTGTCATGTTGGAGAGTTCGCTCATCGGATTTTGGTGAGCTTTTTTTTTTATTTGGAATTTGCTGTTGAACAAACGTGCAATTGGAATTTTTAGTGTATCTCTTACGGTTATCAAGATAGAATTTGGGTGTGTCCTTATTTACATATTTGACAAAAAATGTCCTTATATTACAAAAAATGACACCTAAAACCTGCATTCGAGTTATGCACGACTCTTCTAAGCGGAGCTCTCTTTTAAGTGGAGCGCTCTCATAAGCGTATTTTACATAATGCTTACGAACATGCAAAAATGAATTCAAGAAAGAAAACTGGAATGCTATTTTATTTATTGATAACTGTGTGTCACATGCGCTGCCACGAAATTTGTCGTTGACGAATATAGAAGTTAAATTTCCCAGTTGCAGCCCCTTGACGATTTATTCCTTGAAAATTCTCTTTCGTAAATAGCTAGTGTGACAAAACTCTGTCAAGGCAAAGAAAATGGAGAATTTAAGAATGAAAGTCAAGTTCATGTGCATTTATTTATAAGCGAGTTATGGTGTAGGGAATGTGTCTCCAATTACCAGAATCAGTAGAGAGAATGTGTCTGCCAATGGCATCATCATGCGTTTAGAATTATTTTATCCGTTTAACCGGAGTTCAACACAAATTTTAGCATAGAAATTTATCCTTATAAGCAGATTATCCTTTTATCCAGTATCCTCTTAAGCGGAATTAAAATGCATTGAAATCAACTAAAGAAAAACGGGACTGTATCCTTACAAGCAGATTATTATTTTATCATGTATCCTGATATCGAGGTTCGACTGTATAAAAGAAAATTTAAAAAAAAAGTTTGATAACCCTATGCCTGTAGGCTTTTTCCCTAACAAACATCCTCTTAAATTTATATGCAGATGCATGCCATCTACCAAAAGTAGCTGGTCCTTGTGAAGATCATAAAATCTTCTACTACTATGATCACCCAAGTGGCCAATGTGGCCAATTTTATTATGGAGGTTGTCTTGGAAACAATAACAGATTTGGGACTCAATCGGAATGTGAGCAGACCTGTGCCAAAACTGAAATTCAAGGTAAGATTTTAAGTCAAACAAGTTAAAATCAATTTGTAATTAAATCTCCTTCAGCAAAAAAGCTTACCATACACGCTCTTGTATAAGTTGAGGGCAGATTTGAGCCCAAAATTTATGACCCGTTGAAAAATCAAGTAAAATTTATGGGCTCATTAAATTTGAATTTCCAAAAGTCTGGGGATTTTCTTCAGGGCTAACCAATCATGCTTGTTTATAAGAAAGGATTCCACAGCCCAAATTATTTATTACCAAAAAGACAACGTTATACAGTCGTCCGTCTACAATTCCGGAAATTCTACAGGTCGACTACTTTTCCTTGAAAACTAAAACGGTAGATAATGACTTTCAGCAATGTCGGTTGGGAATTCTTTGCCAACAAAAGCTAATTCCATTAATCTGGAAAATCTATAAGTCAATAAGGGCTTGGAATAGGCTTATCCGACTTATGAAGAGGCAACTGTGTATGTAAAATAAATTTTGGAATAGTGCAGTGAAGCCCTACTAACTCTCTTGCATATTCATGTAAGCATCGAAAAAATTTTCCAGGCAAGTATTCATGTATCTTTTGCAACAATGCCTTGCAAAAAAACCTCATGTTATGCGAGATGTGGCAATAAAGAAACCAGATTGATGGTGTAACCCTATATTGGAAAAAATCAGACAATGGAAATGTTAACCCCTTCAAAGTTATCTCCCCGATCCCTACACTACTCTAGTGATGTGCTGATACCGATGCCGATTGCATCAAGTACTTTAACTTGCAGTATCCAAAGTATCGACTAATTCTACGAGTATCGGATGGCAGTATCGAGTATTTTTTTAATCTGGTTGTTAAACTTGTCTTTATCGAAATAACTAATCTATATATATATATATATATAAAACCAAATGTAATATCCTTTCATTGATAACATGGTTTTTACATTTGAAAAGTAAAATCATGTATCTGAAAATAAAATTATATGATGACTTCTCTGTTTTTTGAAATGTCAATTTTCAAATTTTAAAAAACTATTTTCATTCAGTTATTGCAACCTAGTTATCTTAAACCATTACTTAGAATTTTTATTATTCAACAGTTTTCAACAGTGGCTTAAAGAATAAAGGCAAATAGCGATTAGATAAATTAGAGATAAATACCATACAGTTTAACCCCCTTTTTGGATAGGTTTGCCCAATATTTTGTGAAGTGACCAAACCTAATAACATTAATGTTACCATAATAACACTTTAGTTCTGAACTTTGTCAATAGATGGTGCTGCCTTAATTTTAAAACCACAATATGAGAAATAAACTGTTTAAAACGCGCTTTACGTCGTGTCTGCCGAACTTCACCTTAGCGTTATACAGTAGTTTGACGCGCCGGACACGTCTGATCTAGGCCCTAAGGGGTTACCTGTTGTATAATTATTGATGTTTATCTTCTGTGTTTTACGGGTTTAGAGTTGTTTAATTTGCGATGCTATTGTTTGGTTTCGTATTGATATTAATACGTTTTGGCTATTCTCACTGACTTCGATTTGCTTTGCAATTCGGATTTTGTTTTTGCTTTGTGAATAGTTATTGACGTTTGTTTTATCCAAATTTTGTATGATTGGAGATAAATAGCATCAGCAGCGCCCGGGGGTACTTCCTGGTTCACTTACCGTCCATGCACGGGGATGATTGTGTTTGTTGTGTGCCCGAATGGCCCATGGATCATGTTTTTGACAAGTGTCATGTAGTTTTTTGTCATTGATGACATCAGGAATTTCTGCAGTAATAATGTCGTCAATTTGGTTGGGAGGCAATTTTTCTTTTAGCCACAGTAAAAGATGTACGTAAAAGCCACTGAGTCTCGCCAATATTTGACATTTCATGAGCAGATGTACCAACTTCCGAACTTTATTTTAAAAAACTCGATTATGGGATAGCATGATAGAATGAGCATAAAATTATGATGAAATGACAAAACGTTCATTTTATGCTATTGAACATAAAATGAGTATAGCAGACGATAAGGATAGGGAAGTGTCTATCGAGGAGGCAAAGGAGAAACACGTGTCTCCCTTGAGCCCTCTAACAAATGTCTAGACGACTGACTAAAGTTTGTGTATTTGCTTGTGTGTTTGGAGAGGAAAGAGGAAGGAGTATGGTCAGAAAAAGACAAATGGGCATCGGGAACATCTGAACAAGGGGAGCTTTGTCTAGAGCAGGAGGGTATAAGAACTTTTACGTCAGGGGCAAGGGAAACGTCGAAGGAAAGATGAGATCTAAAGTATTCAGTGATATTTCCCGGTGGTGAAAATGCATATTTTAATCTGAGGCAGGTCAATCCAATAAGAGGATAAGTAAAGTCCCGGGCGACGCAGGGTTTTCAGCTAAACTCATGGGATAGCAAGCACATTGATTGATGGGCATGGCTCACGAATTCACAGGGGTAACGGATTCTGGGAATGGTCCATTAGACGTTGTGGGAAGAGTTTGGATAAGTGATTAATCAGAAATGGCACGTCGTCGCGAGTTGTTGTCTTTTGAACGGGGTATGATAGTAGGTGCCCGACGCATGGGATGTTCCATTTCGGCAGTGGTGCAGGAATTTGGCTTTCCCCGCTCAACTGTCTCCAGGGTGTATCGGGAATGGCTGGATGAAGGCATCACAGTCCACAACAGGCACCATACCGGGCATCCAGCTGCCCTGACTGATCGTGACCGGCGACACCTGGGACCGGATCACAGACCTGTTCAATACTGACCGCACTAGAAACGTCTCTAGGTGGACAATCCGTCGGAATCTGTATGCCCTCGGGTTTGGCAGCCGTCGCCCTACACGGGTGCCAATGCTTACCCAGCGTCATCGGACACTCCGGCGTGCATTTGCCACCAACCATCTTGGCTGGACTCTGCAACAGTGGCGTAACGTCATATGGTCAGATGAGTCACGATATCAACTGTACCACGCTGATGGGAGGCACCGTGTGTGGCGCAGACCTCACGAAACGATGGATCCCGCATGCCAACAGGTGGTGGTGCAGGGTGGTGGGGCGTCAGTGATGGTCTGGGGTGCATTTTCCTGGTTTGGAATGATCCCTCAGGTTATCCTGGGCCAAACGTTGAATGGTCACGGTATCGTCAACTCATCGGAGACCATCTGCACCAGTTTTTGACATTTCAACACCCTGACGACGTAGCAGTCTTTCAAGATGACATTGCTCCACCACATCGCTCCAATGTCGTCCGCGAATGGTTCGAGGAGCATGCAGGAGAAGTCCAATGACTGAGCTGGCCAGCCCGGAGCCCTGACATGAATCCCATCGAGCATATCTGGGATGCTGTTGAAGTCAGGCTCCGGGCACTGGATCATTCGCCCACGAACGGGCAGCAACTATCTTCGGCTCTGCAGACTATCTGGTGTCAACTGCCTCCAGAAGTGTACCAGGGACTTGCAGACTCACTACCACGCCGTATTGCTGCACTCCACAGGGCCAGAGATGGCCCGACCAGATATTAAGTGACTATCCCATGAGTTTTGCTAACTCAGTGTATATGTTAGGCTCAAAGAACGAAAACGCTTATTGAGCGAATAAAACGTCCACGACGCGTAGTGGGTTCTTTAAAAATAGCCACAACGCGTTGTGGCAAACTCAAAAAGACCACGACACAAAATTCGCGTCGTGGCTCTCATAATATTTGGCCACTACGCGTTATGATGATTAAGAAAAGCCATAACGCGTTCTAAACGTTAGTATTTGCCGTGATACAAGTGATGCAACAGAGTGGTTTGTAATATGGGTAAAAAATAAAACATTTTTGTTGTTACTATTTTTTATCTTTAATTATTATGTTATATAAATTGGTAATAAAATTATTCACCATAAATAAAAATGTAACAACAAATATAACAATATTTTAAAACAATTTTTAATCATTTACGAAAATCTGTTGTGATGCTCAAGATATTCAAACAACTAATTCACTTAAAATAATTGGAAATTTTATCAAAAACGTTTAATAAAAGTCTTTTTTTATAATTATCAAAAATATTGCAGTCATTTATTTTTACAAGAACTATTACCATGGCATTTAGAGTTACATTTTATGTTCTTTGAGCGACATTTGCATTTTTTATCAATACAGTACTTTTTACAATAACATTACAAATCCTTGTTGACTTCCCGATGATAACATAGATGCTGAACGAAGTGTTAATGTTGATTCTGAGGGTATGTCTTGAATGCTAATGGAGTTGCTCTCTGAATAGTGAATTCATTTTGAGCAAAAAGTCGATCGAGAAGACTTTCCTTGTTTCCTAATTGAAATAGATCTGATGAATTCATGTTTATAACAATAGCTAAAACATTTCTGGGAGCTGCACGTCCTCTATCAACTTCAGGTGCTCTAACTAAAACATTGGAACCAATTCCAACTGCAGGAAGTTTGGAGTTGGATAATATAATCATTTTATGGGCCTGATTTAGCACATTTTCTTTCAGCATTGATGCTGTTCTTTTTTAAACAGCTTGCAAGCAACGTTTGCACCAAATCCCTCATTCTCATTGCTTTCTACACAGATAAGGTTAACCTATTCATTACAGTCTGAACATTTGTGGGCTCCTGAAGTCTCATTTTCACAAATAACGCAATTTTTTCTTAAAATATTTTTGTTTGTCGATTATTGTATGATTTCATCTTTTTCTGTAATACTTCATTTTCATCATTATTATCATTTTCTCTAATAATCTGGTTTTGTTGATCATCATTTGTGGAGGTAGATTGCACTAATTCTTGTAATTCCTCTTCAGTTTCCTTAGAAGCATATACCGTGTGTTTCAAAAGTTCCCGAACTGCCCCTTCTGTTTGTAGGGAATGCCTAACCTATGGAAGCAGGAGTAATGTTCGGCCAACCACAAAAGTAAACCATGTGCTGAAATAAATTACATAAAATCAGTTTTACATAGAGGCAAAGTTCTCAAATGTGTTTATTTTATTTTTACATTCCCAAAGGAAACGGTACACGTATATTACACCATTTGCTCAAAGTGTTCACTGTTCACTTCTTGGCAATACGCTAGTCGGTGCTCAAACGCAGTACAGGCATTGATTAGGATTGCCTAAGGAATATTTGCCGTCACCTGCCTAATTCCTTCCTTCAGTTCGTTAATGCTTGGAGGGCGTGTCTCGAAGACCCGTGCTTAACATAGCCCCATAAGAAAGAGTGGCATGCCGAAAAAGTCAAGCAGGGAAAGATCCGGGGATCGAGGCGGCCACTCAATGCTCCTCCTTCAGCCAATCCAGCTGTCAGGGAATATTATACCGTATACCATAGGTTTTACACCGTATATCGTAGGTTTTAAAAATAAAACTTCTATTATTTTTTACTTAAACCTTTCTTTTTCACTCTCATGTTCGCCTATTTGCATTTATGTAAAATAAATAACGGGATTCATAACGACTGGGAGCATCCATTAGTTGAAAAAAAGAATTCGAATGCCAGTGTCTCCTGTCTACCAGCCCTTCAGCATACGCGCACAACAGTATGTTATGCAGGGAAAGTCATCTTCTTCGTTCGGGAAATTTTGAAACACACGGTATATCACTAGTAATAGAAGAATCTGCAAGTCCAATTTTTTGTGGTGTCATTTGTAAGGTGTCATTGTAAAAAGTACTGCATTGATAAAAAATGCAAATGTCGCTCAAAGAACATAATATGTAACTCTAAATGCCATGGTAATATAAATGACTGCAATATTTTTGATAAATATAAAAAAAGACTTTTAATAAATGTTTTTGATAAAATTTCCAATTATTTTAAGTGAATTAGTTTTTGAATATCTTGAGCATTACAACAGATTTTCGTAAATGATTAAAAAATGTTGAAAAATATTGTTAAATTTGTTAATTGTTATAATTTTTATCTTTTGCATGGTTACTAATTAACCTAGAACCACCTGTTATGTCATCAGATGGCATTTTGCTCACCAGCTCCATCTGGTGATATGACACATATATGCACACTAAACTTGAGCACTGCTGGGTGTGACGCACTTATGTCGACAGGAGAACTGAAGTGAATCGAATTGCAGATCAGCGTCGACCTTTAACAGCCGTCACAAAGAAATGTCGCACTGCAGTGGTAATATCACAGAACAGCAACACAATTAGCGAATTGCTCTAAATTTAAATACACGCACGAGGGAAATAATAATTAACGGTTACGCCTCGTCGGTATTCGGTGCTTTGGTAACTGAAGTAAGGTCGTTATGACACTTGGTCCGCCGTGTACAAACGCAATTCAAAGTCGGGAAACATTAGAGTCTAAATTCGGTTATCAATGTCCGTGATTAAATAAAAGTCTAAGGAAAAGCGGACGAGCACCCTGGAATAATTCCACCTGTGCTTTTTAGACAATAGACACTAATTGCGAATGGAAAAACACACAAGGCCTCGTCGTTTCCCGAGAGTTCATTCGCGTCGGAGTAAAAGACAGTTCGAAATTGTCTAATTACGGTGGCTTGAAGAACAGAACGAAATATGGTTAGGTTACTCACCCTGTCGATACGGGTTATCAGTCTTTCGTAGCACGAGCAACTTCGACGACATCGCATTCCGCCGTTTTCGTTCTTTTGGTTCCATCCATCGTCGGTCTCCGTTTCTTTCACGGTGAGAGGAGGTTCGTCGGAGCTCGCTGAATTCCCCGTCGTTTGCGAGGGCGAACATAGGAAATGTATCAGCCGTTCAATGGCTTTTTTCAATCTACCTTGTCATTCGGCCGGATCCTGTGTCGACTCGCGGCTCCACTCGTCACCGTACGCCCTCGTGTGCGTGTCGATCGCCGACCGTCTTCACGCAATTATCGTCGTTCTCCCCGTCGCTTGACAATGGATTCACAGCCGTCGCTTGTCGCATGGAGTCCGCGTTGTCGGCGACCCCGACTTGGGTTTCCGTCGCTTTTTCTATATCGAAGACCGTACTTTTGCTTCCTACCTCCTTCGCTCCATCTTAGCTTTTTTTGTCTTGATCTCTCCTCATTACGTGATTCCTTCGGGATGACGAGCCCGACGTCAGCTCGCTTTTCCACGTCATCCGCCTTCTCTCTCATCGAGAGCCGTTTCTCTTGACGAAATCCATGTTGACAACATGCTACTCTTATACAAATGAACTCAGATAAATAAAAGAAATCTCATAATCATATGCTGCAGTTACAACGCATTTCAGGCATTCTTTTTTACAGGGTGATCCCAAACATTATTTTTTGTTCAATTTGTTGCTGGTCCCCTATTTGCTTTCGAGACAAAACCTTACGGAAATGTATGAGGTGTAACATGTTCTTTAGTCCCCTGAAGTTTCATGATAATTCGTCAAATATTTTTCTAGATGTTCGACAAAACATCTAAAATTGGAACTGTCCACTTTCAATTGAGCAGTCATTGTATAATTTCATCGCTGCTGGTGTTTTCTTCATCAGTGGGAGGGATGTAAGACTCAGTTTCAACCATGTAGGGCTGTATCACACTTTTTTTTTCTCCATCGTTTAAATTTGTGTGTAGCTTTTCACCAGCACAGCTGCAATAGCGAAAACACACACTGGTGATCAGATGTCAGTTCACTCTGTATAATTCTATGTGCGCATCACCAATTCTATGCGGATTTCCAAATTTTGTGATTGTTATCGATCTATTATCGAAACAAAGTATACCTTACAGATATCCTATAACATTGCTAAATCTTAGACACGATTCATACTTGGCTGGACTCCCCCTTTAAGTAAAATTTAGTGCTTATGAAGATTTAACCAATACTGCCTTAATGTCTAGGTAAGTAGTCAGATATTTAGATTAGATAGTAATTAGATAAACCATTTAAAATTAAATCATTATTTATTTTATTCAGAGGTATGTGGACTACCTAAGGAGAGAGGTGGATGCAGCAATTTCACAGTGAAATGGTTTTTTGACATGGACTTTGGTGGCTGTAGTCGGTTTTTGTATGGAGGCTGTGATGGGAATGAGAACAGATTTGATACTCAAGAAGAATGTGAAGAAGTTTGTGTAGCACCTGAAGGAATGCGTAAGGACTTTGTTGATATTCTTTTTATAAAAAAAAACAAAACGCTTTAAAAATAAAATTCTTAATATTTAAAATTGTACTGTCGTATCTTTGGGATCGGAAGAAAATATCCATTTAAGCGAAGTATCCCTTTATCTGCAGTAGTGATTTTAGTTTAAAAATATACAGTACTCATACAGTAGCGCTCTAAAGTATTTTGACCATCATGTTTACAAGAATATCTTTTTTTCTTTCGAACCAATTACATCAAAATATTTTGTAAAGGAAAGTAAATGATGAATAACACAAGTTTTCTAAAAATTATGCAAATTACTAATTTAATTAATTTTTTGTAAAAAAAATTCAAATTGGAACAGTCCAAAAGTATTTTGACTCCACATAAAAGAGGATTTATACAGTAGTTATCACATATATTCTGCTGCTTTATTCGAAGAGACTATTATCCAGAATGCCCAAGCAGAAGGAGTTCTCTGAAGATTTCAAATCGAAGGTGATTAATGCAATTAAAGATGGCGAAACTCAGGCGGATGCTGCACGCCGGTTTGGGATCTCCAAACAAATTGTCAGCGTTTGGTACAAGAAATACAAACAGACTGGAAGTTTTGATTCGAAACCCCGAAGTGGACGTCCCCGAAAAACAACAACTAGGGAAGACAAAGTCATCCAGAACTACTCCAAGAAGAATCCACGAATGAGTGCTGCCAACATCAACAATGAAATTCGAGAATATCATGGTGTGAATGTGCATACTTTTACTGTGAAACGACGCTTAAATGAAGTGGGACTGTTTGGTCGACATGGTAGTAAAAAGCCACTAATAAGTACAAAAAACCGGATGGCGCGATTGCAGTTTGCGAAATCCCATAAAGACTGGACTCAAAAAGACTGGGCAAAGATCTTATGGAGTGATGAAACTAAGGTTAATTTGTTTTCATCTGATGGTGTTCAGTATGTACATAGACCAACTAATAAAAGAAATAACGTCAGATACCAAATTCCAACTGTGAAACATGGAGGACGTGTGATGCTGTGGGGATGTTTTTCTCTTCAAGGTGTAGGACCACTAATTGAAATCAACGGATTAATGGATCGTTTCATGTACAAAACTATCCTGGAAGAACATATGATTTCACATGCAAGAGCTAGCATGCCTAGAGGATGGATCTTCCAGCATGACAATGATCCTAAACACGCATCACAACACGTTAAAGACTTTCTCTTAAAAAAAAAGATCCGCATATTAGATTGGCCAAGTCAGAGCCCGGACCTAAACCCCATTGAGCACATGTGGGATGAGGTAAAAAGAAGAGTTAAAAGTCGGCCCCACTCCAACAAGGCTGAATTATTCCATCAGTTGCAGGAAGAATGGAACGCCATTGAACCTACTGTTATTAAGAAGTTAATTAACTCAATGCCAACTCGTTGTGCTGCAGTCATTCAAGCAAACGGCTTTGCAACAAAATATTAAAAGATTTTTCGACCCAAGAATGTTATTTTTTTGCTTTTAGGCTAGCTGTTGTGTCTAATTTATATAAATTTGTCAATGGTCAAAATACTTTTGGACCACTTCATTTTCATTTAATCTTATAGAAACACTGCAATTCATTCATTTTGTATTATATTAACACAAGAGATGTATTAAATCATTTACTTTCCAAAACAAAATATTTTGATATAATTGCTTAGGAAGAGAAAAAGATATTTTTCTAAACATGATGGTCAAAATACTTTTGAGCGCTACTGTATATAAATGGAACAGTCAGTGTCTAATATTTACTTTAACAATACTTTTGATTTCTTAATAAGAGGTATCACTGCTTGTCCTAGACCAAATTCCGAATGACAATCGAACAATGAAGTGTACTGAATTCCGAGTAACTCACTAAACAAAGAGAGAATAACCAACCGCTTTTCCACAAAAAAAAAATTTTTGTGGAAAAAAAAAGCGGTTTGTTATTCTCTGTTCGTTTAGATATCATCTCATCCACAGGTGTAGGTAATTATTCTTTTGTATTTATCCGAGTGACTCCTTACAGAGTTTATATAGGGTGAGTCAAAAGTATGTTAACCCCCTTCCTTTCTTGGATACCAGTGTAGTTATGTAAATTCCAGTACAGGGCATAAATAGGAACCTTGAGGGTGCTCTATCCGATGGAGCACCTTTCATCATTTCAAATACGCAAATTAGGACGCATCCAAATTCTATTTCCAAAACCGTAAGTGAGAAACAAAAATTCAAATTGCACATTTGTTCAACAGCAAATTCCAAACAAAACAAAAAAAGTTCACCAATATCCGATGAAACGCATCACCCACAATCCCCATTGCAAGCTCTGCAATATTAAAACCTTGATTCCGTCAAGATTGAGGATACAAGAGCAACAGAGTCCAAAGACCCTGGGTTTAAGTCTCGGAAGTAACCACCGAGTATTATTTTCTTCTGAATACCGTTTGCCAAGCATGCAAATTATTTCATGCACCATCCTCATCCTGTTCTGGAAAATTCCAAAATTTACCGTAAAGTCACCAGTTTACTGTGTAATTGGTATACAGGGCGAATACAAAAGTCTGAACCCCCCTTTTATTTTTTGAACCGAAGCAGATATGTCAATTTTGATGAATTCAATGAAAAGGAAGTTGTGGGTGGCCTATCCCATGGTCTTTGGGAAAATATGCAAATTAGGACACATTCAAAATTTATCTCAAAAACCGGAAGGGATAGAGAAAAAAACCCAATTGCAAACTTGTTCAGCATAAAAAAAACAAACAAAACAAAAAAAAATCATCCAAATCAGACCAACCAATCACCCACAATCACCTGGTGAACTGTTTGTAGCTTACAAACAGTCACACTACACAAGGAAAATTGAATGCTGATATTTCCACCATGTAAAGCATGCAAATCAAAAAATTAACATAAATTATCATACTCACATTTAATTTCATGAGGAAAAGCAAATAAAAGAAATGTTTCAGCACACAGAAGACAGAACAATTCCAGGATGGCAAGTTACTGTTCATAAGCTACACA
>JAHWFO010007097.1:0-34739 GCA_023313115.1 Rhysida immarginata
AAAATGATATTCCTTTCTAAGAAATGATCTTTAAAAATTTATGAAGAAAAATGATCTGTTTTCTTGTACCCAGCATTCTTGATAAATAACTCAAATAATGTGTTTTAGGAATTGCAAATTAATTTCTTTAAATTAAAATATTTCTTTGTTTTAATTTTTATCTTTTTATAAGTTGTTAAATAAAATTTAATTTTATTGTACACAAATTACAAATAGCTTATTTAAACGGTGATCTTGAAAACACAAGAAAGGAAAAAATCCTCCCCGTTTGGCTATCTAGTTGAAAACCACGTGTACTAGCACGTGTAAACTGATGTTTTTATGTTCTGTGTGCATGGCTAATGCCCTAAAACTAGACATCTGCAGGCGCAGGTTTGTTTTGGTGCTTGGAGAAGTTAGCCGCACAAATGCGATTTTTCTAATTGCTCTGCAACTGGTGCTAAAGCCAGCGTTTCTGGTCAAGTGGCTGGCGTCGTCATTTCTCGCTTCCCCTTTAGGACGGCGGTGGGGGTAGAGGGGGACATCACAACGCGACTCCTGACCAGAAACGCACCCTGAGTCTGTTTCTGGTGTAGATCTATTATATCAATAAGATCTCTGCCTTCCTCTGAACGAGACAGGGTGAGTCTTACAATAGCTGCATGTGGATGGTGCTTTCTGTGTCTTGTAAGCAGTTTACATTGTTTCTTTTCAAGTCCCTCAAGATCTGTGTGTATCCACTGTATGACTCCAAAGGAGTAGGAGAATATTGGTGTGGCATAAGTATTGATGGCCTCGATTAAATTTCTGGAATTTAAATGCATTTTAAGTATTGTCTCTAGCCTATGAAGATACTGTTTAGTGAATGTATTCTTTGTGTTTGTCCTCCAGAAGCTTGGCTTGCTTAATTCCTAGATATTTGTAAAATTCGTCATTTTCCATAGCAGCAATGTGATCTGGTTCATCTAATGTGAAGCCCCCCTCTCTGAGTACTGCATTTTCAATGTGAATGGTTTTGCATTTGTCCAATCCAAATTGCATGTGTATGTCTTTTGAAAAAGTTTGTGTAATGTCAAGTAATTGGTGCAATTGTGTAGCCGTAAGTTGTGCTGCTCAGTCTGTTTGAAAGTGCATTTAGTGCAAGACAAAACTAGAGTGGGCTCAGTGAGTCACCCTGGAAGATGTCCAGTTATATCTGTATTTTATCAGTCGTGATGGTTTCACTGTTGAGTGTGAGGTGTAGCATAGTTCTCCAATGCAACATTGTACTTTCTAAAAATGTGATAAGTGTAGGGTTTATTTTATATAATCGCAGTGTACTGTATTTTCGTGAATATACCCCGCACCCCTAGATACCCAGCGAAATTCCATGTTTATGTAAAAAATATTTAGGAAACCCCACACCCCTGTATATCCCGCGGGGTATACAGGGGTGAAAAGGTGAAAGAACTTTGAGGTAATATTACGGTTAAATCAGAAAATTAAGAAGTATAATTAATTATTTCAACCATTAAATTCAATTAAAATTCTTAAAAATTGTGTTGGCAGTATAAAATGTTCCAAGACATAAAAAATGAGGAGTGGAAGAAGTGTTTATTTTGCAGGAAAAGAAAAATCGAGCAGGAAATTCAACACAAAAGTTAGCAGATGGATCCTGCAGATTAAAATAAGCAACTGATAAATGAAAGCAAACTAGCATCTCTTTATATATGTAAACTATGAGTGCCAGAAGGGCTGTGATTGGTTGTTATTAGAAGGCAGGAAAATTAGCCAATAGAAACGCAGTCATGTTAGGTAAAGATACCTTCATGATTTATGATTTTTCTATAGGATATTTTAATTACAAAAAAATGTAAAGATACAACTTCATAAAGTAAATACCGTATAAATTATAGGTATTTAAGGATCAAGGATATTCTAATATTTATTTTAAATAAAAAACAAATTGTATACTGCATTCAGAAATAAAATTATTTTTAACATTAAAAATACTGTATTTTATAAATACAAAAGTTCGACATTTTCGACAAAGTTTTTTGTATCAAATATACAATTCTGTAATAAAATATTGTTGGCAAAAACAATATAAAGGAAAGCAAACGTCTTCACGTAAATAATAGAAAGGATTTTAAAGTTTCATAACGGAGTAAATAAGAATAGTCTGAGGATTTTTACATACCAAACCACAGATGTTTAAATCATTGATTGAAATAGGAAAGAGATCCAGGCTCTAGAATTTGCTTTCCTATTTGCATCAGTTCTTAAAGCAATGAACAACACGTTGTGTATTACATTGAGTCTTAAAATTAAAACTTAAAATTCCGATTCGTTTTCGCATTTATCATTCGGATTCATTATCAAAAGGTGAAGAAGTTAGTCGGGACAAACTGCCACTACTTCAGATCGTGGCAGTTTTGGAGTTGCCATCTTTTTGAAAAGCTATTTTTTAACGATATGAAAAATGCATAAAGCTATTTTTTAAATATTATGTACATTTACAATTAAAAATTTAAAAATCTGGTTCATTATCGCATGTTTCTTCAAAAAGTTTCTTAAAAAAGCACAGATGGCAGTTAATTAAAAAAAAATAATAAAAGGTCATTTCATTTTGAAAAAGGCAAAAAATACAGTTATAGTAGTTTACATGAAATTTTATTGTAAGTTCATTTTTCGAAATTATTACAGCACATATCGTGTATTAATGCATTAAGTACTGTAATAAATATTCATTTGAACTTTAAAAAACGTTCTTGGACAATTTCAAAAGATATGGCGTCGCCATCTTGTTTATGAGAATTTACTTTTACATTAGCTTTTGGAGATGAAAAAATGAGAAAACAGGGAATTAATGTACTGTATATTGCATATACTACATAATGCACTGTAATATGCAAGTATATCAAGTGATATATGCTAATTTCGTTTAAATTTCGTCAGATTGAAGTTCATTTGAACCCCCCCGTTAGGTTATGGCAACAGAAAATTGGATGGGAGATGGATTTTACAGTAAATCAATTAAACAGTATATACAATGTACAGTTCATTATACAGTACATTATATACTAACTTCGTCAAACTTACTTCGATCTGACGAATTTCAAACAAAATTAGCATATAACACTTGATATACTTGCATATTTCAGTGCATTATGTAGTATATACAATATACAGTACATTAATTCCCTGTTTTCTCATTTTTTCGTCTCCAAAAGCTAATGTAAAAGTAAATTCTCATAAACAAGATGGCGACGCCATATCTCCTGAAATTGTCCAAGAACGTTTTTTAAAGTTCAAATGAATATTTATTACAGTACTTAATGCATTAATACATGATATGTACTGTAAGAATTTCGAAAAATGAAATTACAATAAAATTTCATGTAAACTACTATAACTGTATTTTTTGCCTTTTTCAAAATGAAATGACCTTTTATTATTTTTTTTTAATAAACCGCCATCTGTGCTTTTTTAAGAAACTTTTTAAAGAAACATGCGATAATGAACCAGGTTTTTAAGTTTTTAATTGTAAAGTTCAGGTTATGCATTTTTCATATCGTTAAAAAATAGCTTTTCAAAAAGATGGCAACTCCAAAACTGCCACGATCTGAAGTAGTGGCAGTTTGTCCCGACTAACTTCTTCACCTTTTGATAATGAATCTGAATGATAAATGCGATAATGAATCGGAATTTTAAGTTTTTAATTTTAAGCCTCAATGTAATACACAATGTGTTTTTCATTGCTTTAAGAACTGATGCAAATAGGAAAGAAAATTCTAGAGCCTGGATCTCTTTCCTATTTCAATTAATGATTTAAACATGTGTGGTTTGGTATGTAAAAATCCTCAGACCATTATTATTTACTCCATTATGAAACTTTAAAATCCTTTCTATTATTTACATGAGGACATTTGCTTTCCTTTATATTGTTTTTGCCAACAATTTTTTACTATAGAATTGTATATTTGATACGAAAAACTTTTGTATTTATAAAATACAGTATTTTTAATGTTAAAAATAATTTTATTTCTGAATGTAATATACAATGTGTTGTTCAGTTAAAATAAATATTACAATATCTTTGATCCCTAAATACCTTTAATTTATATTTACTCTATGAAGTTGTATTTGTTGTGGATCGCTCTTTTAATGTAAATGGTGACTAAAAAATACTTGCAACAAGCAGAAAAAATAAGTAACGCCATCTCTTGACACTACAAAACTTAATACGATAAAACTTAATCTCTTAACAATATAAACTTAACAATACTGCTGTAACGAACTATCCCAACAAATCCCCCTTTTTCGTTCTTGCAGTATAACGAAATCAAATAAATGTTAATTTAATATTATTTAAGTGTTTATTCAATAGTTCACCAGGAACATCTTTTGTTAAAATGTCTGCTTCAAGATCTTTCGAAGCCACATATTTTATTTCAAAGTGTCCTTCTTGAATCTCGTCTCGCACGAAATAATGTCGACGGTCAAAATGCCGATTTTTACGAGATGTCTTCAGGCTGTCAGTCCAGTCAATGGCTGACTTGCTATCACTCCATATTGATATAGGTTGTGCAACTAAAGTGTCGAAACCTAGTTCACTCAAGAAATTCTTGAACCAAATGCCTTCACTTATGGCCTCTGAAGCACTGATCAATTCCGCTTCCATTGTTGACATAACCACAAGTTTTTGTTTGCTGGATCGCCAACTGATTACGGATTCCCCTAACTTCACGAAGAAACCATTAAACGAACGAGCCTCCTTGGATGTACCCCAACTAGCATCACAAAATATTTGTAAATTTCCTGGAATGTCATTGAAGACTAGTTTCTTTTCTTTCGTTCCATTAAGATATCTCAGTACTCTTTTAGCTGCCACCAAATGAATATCTCTTGGGTCTTTTAGGTATTGTGACAGTTTGCTGACAGTAAAAGAAATATCTGGTCTAGTGGCTACAGCTAGATATCCGAAGCTTCCAATCAATTCTTGATAATACGATGGATCTATTTTTCCAGAATTTTCAAATTCATCCAAGTTTTGTCCCACGGTTCCAGGGGTTTTAACTGGTTTACTTTCCATCATTCCAAATTTCAATAAAATTTCATTAATATAATCAGTTTGATCAATAGAGTAGCCGCAATTATGCTGCTTTATATTTATACCAAGGAACTTTTCGCTATCTGCAGACATTTTTATTTTTATATTTTTCTGTTTAAGCTTATCAATCAATTGATCTATTTCATTTGATGAGGCACTAAGTACTACACAATCATCCACATACACTCCTATATAAATTCGTTGATGGTCGATTTCCCCAGAATATACACGTGGATCAGTCTTTGTAGGTCTGAGTCCAATCGATTCCAAGACAGTTTTGAACTTTAAGAATCAATGTCTGCCTTCATCTGGTAATCCGTATAAGCTGTCTGTGACTTAAGTACCGTATCTTGCTTGACGTCTAAAATTTAGGGTGGTAACATGTATACATCTCTGTTCAACTTCGCATGGAGGTATGCCGTTTCCACATCAAAATTTTTGATTTGATAATTGTATATTGAAGCTAGTGCGAGTAAAGTTCTAAGTGATTCAAGTCTCATTACTGGACTCTCAGATTCCTTGTAATCTATTCCACATCTTTGTCGTGAGCCATCCGCTACCAGTCTCGCTTTATATACAGGTTTACCATCTTTCTCCTTGATAGAAAATATCCATTTGCTATTTATGACTTTCATATCATCTTCTTTCCTAACCTCTTCCCAGACTTCATGCTGCCTAAGAAAATTTAGTTCCTTTTCAATTGCCATTTTCCAATTGTCTGCTTCCTTGGACTCTATAGCCTCTTTATAGCTTCTCGGAATTAATTCCGTGACTGCACTTGTACTATATTTTGGATTTTCCTTCCTTTCTCTCGAAGACCTTCGTACTCCTCTTTCAATCATCAATTGCTCGTATTCTTCTCTTTCTTTCTTTCGTCTTTCATCTTTAACTTGTTTCGATGATCCTTTTTTTCTTCCTCTCCTTTTTTCCATACTTCCTACCTCTATATCATCTTTGATTTCCTGACTACTATTATGATCTTCTACACCTTTAAGATTACTTTTAATGTCGATTGATTCTTCCATATAATTATTTACATCTTCTTTACTATGTACATTGTCTTTTTCCATTGTCTTCAAGTCATCATGATATTAATCACCAGTTGTTTTTAACTCTATTCCTGTAGCTAGCTCATCATTTTCCATTTCATTACCAAATTCATTCTCGTTGACCGAAAACAATTCATCAGTATTTATATATTCTTTTTCGTTTAATTTATCTAATTCTCTTACATATCCTCTTTTGTCTTCGATAAATATTACATCACGTGATTCAATTATCTTTCGCTTGACTTGATCATATAACCTATATGCTCTTCTCTTTCTAGAATATCCAACAAATATGGCGGGTATGCTACGATCATCCAATTTCTTTACATTGTCCTTAAGAATCTTGTAATATGCCAAACACCCAAATATTCGCAGATGCTTCATACAGGGCTTTTTCCCATACCATATTTCTGATGGTGTTTTATTCCTTACTTTTGTAGGAGTTATATTATGCAAATATGACGCTGTTGCTACTGCCTCTGCCCAAAATGATAATGACAGTTCACCATCTTTTAACAAACTTCTTGTTATAGTTAAAATAGTCCTGTTACCTTTTTCTGCTATTCCGTTTGATTGGGGGGAATATGGAGTAGTCAATTCATGTTTAATCCCTTTCGTCAAAAGGTAGTGTCTCAAATTTTCATTGCAAAATTCTCCTCCATTATCCGTTCTAATAGATTTCAATTTTCTTCCTGTTTCATTTTCTCGTAGTTCTATAACCTCTTTTAATTTTTCAGTGGTTTCGTCTTTGGATTTCAGGAACTCGACGAAGATTCGTCGACTATATTCATCAATTATTATCATGAAATACTTGCTTCCTCCTATTGACGATACTTGTAATGGGCCACATAAATCTACATATATTCGTTCTAATATTCCCGAACTGCTGTCTTTATCACAAGTCTTGAATGGCTTCCTAACCGGCTTAGTGACTATGCATATTTCACAATTTTCAATTTTCCCACATAATTTTGTCAAGTCCTTGGTTAAGTTTTTATTGACTAATTGTTTAAGATATTTTTCATTAATATGTCCTAACCTTCGATGCCATGTCTGGAGATGAAGATAGCAGTTCATCATTTGAATCATTCTATTGAAACAGTTTCTAGATTGCATTATTACCACTTCTAGTTCAACTTGTTCATGGCTTCCATCTCTCACATCATTCATGTAAAAAATAATTTGGAAACCCCGCACCCCTAGATACCCCGCACCACCCTCCCGCAGATGTAAAAAAGTGTATAACCCGCGGAGTATATTCGCGAAAATACGGTATATAAAAGCCATGAGTGTGGGATACTATCAAAGGCCATTTTGTAATGAAAAGGCTGCATGGAGGTGTCGATGTTTATTGTGAGTTTGCCGTAGGACCATACTGTCTATCAGGAGTTGCTCCTTACAACCCATGTGTGACGGGACATGTGCGATATTTTATTTAATATCACACAAGATCCGCCACTACAGATATAACATTTAAGAAAAGCATATCTGTGTTAAGATTTATTAAAGGCGTTTATCAGTAATATTTTTTTAATTTTAATTAAATTGGATCTTTAAGTGGAATGGAACAAGGGAAGGAAAAAAAAAAAGAGAGAGAGAAGAGAGGGAGTATAAATCATAAGCATATTTATTCCAGTATAATAAAAATTTAATTGAATCTCGAAATGCAAACTGATTTGGTATACATAAATTATTATTGTAAATAATTAGGTTAGAAAGCTCTCTCAGTATAACTACGAGAAATGAAATTCACCGTAGGCTTAGAAGCATCTATTGTTAAAGGATTAGTGGAAGGAGAGCGAAGGACAATAGGCAACGAGGAAGGAGTGGGGTTGCCTTGGAAACAGACTAGAAACTGAAATTCTAGGAAATTTAGAACTGGTGAACCAATTAAAAGAAAGAGACGATAAGAAAATAGAAAGTTTTTCGTTTAAAAAATATATAGAAAGAGAAGGTGACAGTGATTGAACAAGACACTGAGATGTAAAGTTAAACAGCAAGGGGGCAAGCAGATAGCGAGCAGTCAACGAGGGAGAGAACAAATTATGCCGACGAGAAGCAAGACCGAGCCACCTCTAGACGCAAAACACAGCTGCCAGATGCCGCATCCGAGTGTAAGAGAAGTGAGTGAGTGTACTTATGTCTTGGTAACAGGTGGCTAGGTTACATAAGTTGCACAGCATCAGGGAAGGTCAAGGAGCCTTAAGTGCTGGGGTAACCACTGTGCAAACCGACCTGGGCTATCCGAGAAGGCGTAGCAACTTTGCAGCCAGGCTGGAGTAGCTAAAAGAGCATGAGGATAATGGACCAAGCATATGAGGGTACACAGCGCAACGTCATATACACGAAGGAAGAATCACAAGAGCCAGTAAGACGAACCGACAACGGATCCCGGCGGAGAGAAGGACCCGAGAACAACCGACTGAATAGAGTTCAGCTATGGAGACTCTGATGGTACAGCTGTAGCGCTACGATTGACAGATAAGTGACCTAAGTTAAACAGGCCTGCATGGTAAATTATTATGAATTCAAGTTAATATAAAGAAAATGCAATATTGAACATTTATAGTGATTTAAGACTGGAATTTAGAATTGTATATTGAGACGAATAGAATGTAGGTGTACTTCATTTAATACTGAGAGAGCTAATTGCAATTATTAGTTGGACGGAGCATCTAAGTTATTAGATAGATTGAATAATTAAGATTAATGCATATAATTAGTATATTCAATGTATTCTTTATACCGTAAATACTATGTATGACATTTGACTAGATAGTACTGTAATTTGATTAAAACCTCTAACAGGGCTTGAAATTCAAATTTTTCATGGAGGGGAGCATCCCCTCCTATGTTTATAAACGGAGGGGAGTTAACCTCTTTGGGAGGGAGGCAATAAGTTACGAGTTATGCAAGTGATTTTTCAACATATTTTAATTTAAGTTTTGTACATAAATGTATTAAGTGTGATGTTATCACGTGTTAAGTAACGCATTCATTTTATGAGAAACTTGGTCACAGGAATAATAGCAGGTCTTATTCGGATTTTCAGTGGAAGTAAGGTCATATAATTGTTTTTGTTGTAGGGATCTATTGTGTTGATAGAATTCGGGATTATAATTTTGGATATAAATCGAAAGCCCACAATTGTGAAATAGCAGGTAGGGTGGTGCTATGGCAGGAAGAGACGTTCTTTTGGGATTTAAATAGATATAGATGACATTGGTCATTGGATTCTTTGATGAATAGGAATATTGAATTTATTAAAAGATAGTTTATGTCATGTATTTCATGTGGTATTTGAAATGATTGTTGTTTTTTGAGTTTAATCACTTTGGAATTTTATAAAATGAGAATAGGAAAGGGAGACCGGATGCGTGTTGTGTATAAATAGTTCGTGGTAAAGCAAAACTTCATGTGTTCTGCCGAGTCAGTGGACAGGGGGAGGCTGAGGGCTCTCCGCCCTGGTCGATTGAGGGGGGGGGGAAGATCAGCCGAGATGCGCCGAGGCGGCTGCGAAACTCCCGCAGCCCGTCGAAGCGATCTGGTGGCCTCACCTCCCAAAATCAAGGCTCGTGCGGACTCATCATGGATGGATGAATAAAGGGACTAATTAAGAAGTAGTCCAAATGAGTCCTGTTGAGGAGTTATGGAGGTTGGAAGAGAACAATGTTAACGAAAAAGGCTGCTGTGTGAATTCACAGCCAGTTAAGTAGTTGGATTAGTTTCTCCTTCTAATTTTTAGACTGCACAGGCTCATCATTATTTTAATATAGACAAACTCCCGATTAAATGGATTAAGTGTGGACAGACTCCCGATTAAGTATTTTAAATGTGGACAAACGCTCGATTAAGTATTGTAAATGTGGACAAACTCCCGACTAAGTAGATTTAAAGTGGAACTTATGAAACAATCCCTAAGTTTTTGCAAATGGAACCTGGATGCAATTGATATGCTTAAGAGACATCATTTGTAATTAGAATCAAGAAATGTGGAAATTGGAACCCCGATATTCTTTAGAGCGGATGGAAGCAGGTAACGAGATTTTCTTCAAGCGACGGGCATAATTAGGAACCTGACATTGAGAGAGGAAGACAACTACATATTTGAAATCTTCTGTTGAACTTAGTGGGGACACTTTGAGACCTCCAGTGGACTCACTCACTAATCGATCCGGATTATCTTCAGGTGTGTTTTCTGTGCTTCAATGTGATAAGTGAAATGTTTTTATGGCCTGTTTAACACAAAAGTGTTTTGTGAATAAGTTTGGATTAAAAGTGATCACAAGTCTGCAGGTGTCTGAAACTATAAGTAGAAAAGAGTTTTGATATGTTGAATTACTTTAGTTGTCATGACAAAAGGTGTGATACAGAACAATTTGAGAGAACTTCCTTTGAATTGAGTTTTTTTTAAGTAATACTATCTCTTTCTTCAGAGCATTTGAAGAGCTTAAGATTAGCTCATTGAGTATTTATCGTTTTTACTCACATTTATTGAATTTTTGCATGTTTATCTTAGTCATAAGTAACTGGTGAATTTAACATTAACTTTCTTCTTTGTGATAAGATCTATCAACTTTCTTTTCCTTAGATTTAAGATTTTTATTTAATTTTTGTATCTCAATGGTGATTCTTTTAACAGTGAATAAAAGATGTTTATTGAATTCTAATCCTTGCCTTGCTTATTGAGATAAATAAGTCACAACCTGCCATTTTAAAAGAACCCAACCTTTGTCCTTGATTGTGTATTTTATTATCTTTCTTTTTGAGCATCGGTGTTGAGCTAGCCAGATTTTGAATTCATTGCATTGGATTCTGGCGTTAATTTGAGAGATTAAGGGGGAGTGGTTCAATTAAACTGATTAAGGTTACAATGATGCCCTTCATGTAAGGTGGTACGATCAGACAGTAAGGTTACAATGGCACCACAACGTGGGCCTAAAGGAGTGTCCATTTACATTGGCACCCATTGTGTAGAATATGAAATTAATGACAATTGGGGATAAAAGGTTACATAAGAATAATAAAATAACAAAAACTCAGTCAAAATATAAATGTAATAAATTCTTATATTTCAATAAACAAAAAATTAAATACTACTAAAATATATGAAAATGGATTTTAGTGTGTCTTGTTATTTAGCAATCTCTGGACATGATTTTGAAGCATCTAAACATAATGCTAATCTAAACAGGTGGTGGCCTTACAGTATAACAGAGGGACATCAGGAGTTCCAACTAGTTTCGCCATTTATTCCCGGCTTTGTCAAGGATATACAGCAAGAGGCATGCAAGCCTTTATATATACAGAACAGTGGTACAAGCAATGAGCGTAAATACATACAAGAACCAATAGGATAAAAAGCAAGGGGGCCAATGAGAAAAAGGACGTAATGGCCAGTAGAATAAAATAGAATAAATACAAAACTTTTTAAGATACACAAAAGAGAAGTTATACAGAGATGGTGCGTTTAACGCGGACCGAAAAGAGAACATATCCGGTTGTCCGAAGACAAGAGAATTAACATAAAAAAAACACAATAAAATAAAGGGGTAAGAAACTTACAAATTGCAGAAGAAACATAAAATAAAGAAAACGAGAGAAAATCATAGTAGATCAGATAAAGAACTAAGTATAGAAAACACGTTAAAGTCCGTCTGGCAATTGAGAAGCAAGTGTGGGATGGACTTCTTGGCCTTAAATATTTCGATCGCTTCGAGGGTAGCAGTTTTTTCAGGTTTATTACAGATGTGCAAGACAGACATAACCTCTTCTTTTGTCTTAAAAGTGTGTCCGGAATCTGCGAGATGGTTTGCATAGTGGGAGACACGGTCCCGTTTTCTATACGAGTCAAGGTGTTCCTTGAATCGCAATGCAAGATTGCGGGTCGATAATCCCACATAGAACTTATCGCAAAACGCACAATTCAGGCGGTAAACTCCGGATTGGGAATATTTGTCGGCGGTGACGGAGGTGGGCGGGTTCAGGGTGCGAGCAGCTGGGGTTGGAGTACGAAATGATATACGGAGGCCAAGGGATGATAAGAAATCGGAAAGCTGGGAGAAATTAGGTCCCAGATATAGTAAGGACGTCCACTTTTTAGTTTGGGGCGAAACAGGAGGTGGGGAGGAGAGAAGGGCCCGTCTGCGGCGATGAAGAATGCGAGAGAATGTGGAGGTCGAATATCCATTGGAGTGGGCGAGGTGACGGATTATGCGGAGTTCTGAAGATCTGGATAGGGGGGAGAGGGGGAGCTTCAGGGCACGGTCGATTAGGAATCTCAGTGAGGCTTGTTTGTGGGTGGCGGGATGTGAGGAGGAATGGTGTATTAAGTTAGAGGATGTGGTCGGTTTACGGAAGACAGAAAAGGAGAAGCGGTTAGTGTGGGGATTGTTGGTGATGAGGATATCAAGGAAAGGGATGGACCGGTTAGTTTCTAGTTCAAAAGTGAATTGGATATGGGGAGAGAAGGAGTTAAAGGTGTTAACAATATTAGTGGGAGTAGTGGATCGGGAGTCAAAAAGGATGAGGATGTCATCGACATATCGGAAATATGCGATCTAATCTATGAGCTACCCGATAAATTCCTATTACTTTATTATTTTTCTCTTGACGATACTGCAACAGTGACGATTGGAATTAGGAAATTCCATTGGTTCAAAAGTTAAATCTCTCTGAAAATATTCAACAATACTGATTGATGACAAGTAATCAATGATTTACGGACGGAAAAGTGTGATAGTGTCCAAACTTATATTGAGAAAACTAATATTGTAAGATACAGAGAAAAAAAAATATTAATAAAAAATCATAAAAACTTTTAATATGATTAAATGCCATGGGTGGGGAAACTCCCCTCCTGAAAGTTATTTTGGGAGCGATTTTAAAATTTTGGGTGAGAATCCCGCCATCCCGCCATCCCGCCCTGAATTTCAAGCCCTGCTCTAAATTAAAGTGTTCCTTTAAAGATCCTAAAACTTGAGAATTATTGAAACACAACTTGGGAGGCCGCGGCCTGGTGGGCTTTCACTGAAACATAACTTCTGTGAAGTTAAGCAACATCAGGCACGGCTAGTCACTGGATGGGCGACCATCCGTGATTCACGATCTTCCCTACTAAGGTGATGACAAGAGGGAGGCTGTGTGCTCTCTTCTCTTAGCTTGGAAATGTTTCAAGGCTTAATGGAAATTTGAAGGGGGGCTATGTTGATGAAAACGGCTACTGTGCAGAATACGCATTTAGTTAACAAATCGAATAGCTTCTCCTTCCAAATTTTGAGTGTGCAGACTCATCAAAATTAGGGAAATATGGAAATTCGAAATGGGATGTGTCAGGTGTTGGAGTTGACCTGGTCAACCCAGTCAGGTAGAGCTCAACACTGCATATTCCGCCCAAGCTCACTGCATCAAGAGTGACAGTGAACTGCGTCGTCGAGCATTTCCATAAGTAAATGTAATCAGTTTATGGTGGAGCCATCAGTGGAAATTGGAACCTCGACATTATTCAGAACGAATGGAAGCAAGAGATGGAATTTTCTTCAAGCGATTGGCATGGTCAAGAACCTAACGTTGAGAAAGGAAGACAACTTCGCATTTGAAATCTTCTGTTGAACTTAGTGGGGACACTTTGAGACCTCCAGTGGACTCTCTCACTAATCGATCCGGATCATTTTAAAGTGTGTCTTTGTGCTTCAGTGTGATAAGTGAAATGCTTTATGGCCTGTTTAAAATAAAAAGTGTTTAGTGTCCAAGATTGGATTAAATGTGATCACAAGTCTGCAGGTGTCTGAAACTACATAATTGTAAGTAGAAAGGAACTTTTTGATATATAGAATTTCTTAGATTGTCATGACAAAAGGTATGATAAAGAACAGTTTGAGGAAACTTCATTAGAATTGAGTTTTAAGTAGTGCTATCTCTATCCTCGGAGTGATTGAAGAGTTTGAACTTATCTTATTGAATAATTATCTCATTTACATTTATTGAATTTTTGCATATTATCGTAGTTGTAAGTAATTGGGGATTTTAACATTAGCTTTCTTCTTTGACGTTAAGAACTGTCATCTTTCTTTTCTTTAGATTTAAGGCATATTTTATTTATTTTGTATCTCATTGGTATTCTTTTAACCTTGAATAAAGATATTTATTTCATTCTAATCCTTGCCTATCTTACTGGAATAAATAAGACACAACCTGCCACTTCTTTAAAGAACCCAACCTTTGTCCTTGATTGATTGTTTTAAAAGAATAGATATTGAGCTAACTGATAATTGCTCTTTAAGCATTGGATTTTGGTGCTGATTTGAGATTAAAAAGGGGGGTGGTCCATTCAAAGTGACAATGGTTACAATGGCACCCAACATGTAAGGTGGTACAATCTGGGACATAGGTTACAATTTTACGTATACCTGATCTTTGTGTGGGATCTGTTCCCATGTATACTGTAAGGTATCTTTGTAGGGTGTCGTTTAATGTTTCAATAAGCTTGGTATTCATGTTGTGTTGTGGATGAATATCATGGTGCAGTTCATTGTTAAGTGTGTGTTCTACAAGTTCATTAGTGAGGTCAATGTTAGTGTTGAATGTGTGTCGAGTGTTGGTTTGTGTAGATGGCTTCTTTCTTGTAGCTTTTGTGCAACTTCTTGCTTTATTTTCTGTAGTGTGAGTAAGGGTATTAAATTGTTCATAACAATTGTGCGACGCTGATCTGCAATGCATTGTTCAGTGACTGTGATGTGAGAATATGTCTCTTTGAAAGTGCTATATAAGCACCGTCTGTAAGCTGTAGTGTCAGTTTCCAATTTAGTGACTGCGTAGTAAGCTCACATGATAAAATGGTTTTTGTCATTGGTCCATTTCATGCGTTTGCGTGTCTTGCCTACCTTAGTGGTCGAGGGCAAAGAAGCTCTTGAAACACTAGGGACAGGTTGTGGCATTGCAGTAGCCGAACAGGGGTTGGTGCTGCTTTCGCCACCAGTGGCCCTGGGAGATTGTGGCATATTTTTCGAACATGAGCCTCTGCATAACCCATGAGCGCGCAGACCTTGGTAACCCGGATGACGTCCAAGCTGGTATCAGATAACGCACTAGCACTAATCGTAGTGATCACCAATAAATGGGTGGTCCTGTTAGCCATCTCCAACCAAGGTGATCTAGAACAAGGTGGGGGTCAGTTTGCCGGAAGTAGTAAAAATTGCCTTACTGCGCAAGCGTATTTTGACGTCACTGGAATACATCGAAACCTATACCCGCTAAATCGAAACCTCAACAGAAACTAAAACATGGCGGCAATGAAAGCAGTCGTGCGATAGCCACACTTGACGACTCGTTCATTTCCTTCACAATTCTCATTCTTTATACTATATACTTTAATTAAATAATAATGCCATTATATGAAGGGACTTACGTAATTTATAATTATTGTAAAATGTACTTACGTATTATCTTTTTAATGTGAATACAGGGTTGATGTTAACTATCAGCACATCGCGCGATAACTGATCATGCGACCAAGGTAAGTGAAATTTACTGAGACTAAATAGAAAAAGGGTTATATATCAGTTCGTTAGAAGGGGAGTGGGTGTCTTTAAAATGTAAAATCATTTACCTTGGTCTCATGTTCACTCATCACGCAATGTGCGGATAGTTAAGCGAACACAGAGACAAGGATGATAACGTATTTCTCATTATCATTAGGCCTAGTTATCATTCCTCGTTAAGATTTCGAAATTGATTCGTCGAAACCGTTGGCAGTTAAGAGACAGATGATAATTTCGATATTATTTCTTAATAACTTTATTTATGCAGGCATTAGGAAATTTTAATTTATAAAATAGTAAGTTTACAAATAAACGTTTCTTCAGAAATCAACGTAAGAGTTTTGTTTTTTTTACGTGAAAACATTTTCTTTTGTGACCAGAATAATGGCTACCGCACACGCCGGAAGTAAAGCCATAAGTCATCTAGTGACGTCACAATACGCATGCGCGTTAAGCACTTCTGACAAACTGGACCTACCTGTTATTCTAGATTACCTTGATCTCCATCATCAGCAGGCCCTTGGCCGATGTAATCAACTGATCAGCCCTACTGGGTCATCTGGACCCTCAAGATTAATCTAAGGGCAGAGTAGCTCAGACCTGTTAACCAGGGCCATCTTCGTAAGATGTTGCCCCCCCCCCTCGCACGACGCGGACGTAGGACCACAAGAGGATTATTATTATTTTTATAGATTGCGTAATTTTTTTACAGGGGTATATCTGTTATCTGTTACACAATCATCTCGTTCTTTCTCGAATTAACTACGGGATAATAATTTGGTATCTCGAAGCTTTTATCTGTCTACTCTGTTGATTAATAAATTGAAAAGAATCGTTAAATTCCTATCATCTTAATCCAATTTTTTTTTGTTCCAGTTCAGGATTTGAAGAGTAAGGCTGATCAACACTTTTTAAATTATTTACAAAATATTTAATGGTTCGCTCAATATCTCCAATGTCATTACTCACTTTGATATTCGTTGTACTCTCAGTTCCATCCGTCATCGAAATTATTTGTCATTTTCGATTTTTTATAATTCCAAAGCTAAATTTTTAGAAGTGAGGTTTAAATTGGTCGAAGCATATAATCGAGCCAATTTTAAAGCTGACATTTTTTAATCTATTTTCGTTCTCCCTAATTCTTTACTTACTTTTTTGTTTTCATGTGATTTGGCTTTTGCCTTTTTTTGTCTCAATCGATTTTGTGTTTCATTTTCATCGCCGTTGAATGTTGTGTCAATAGATGGCGCCATAGAAATGTGGTTGTCAGCTAAGATTATGAGGATTCCTCGTTGATGCGATAAGTAATGGCGGAGTGGGGAGGAAGGGAAGACGTCAGAGCTATCATCTCGAGTTGAATGGATGATTAGTTGCAGAAATCCTGGCTATCATGGATGACTACACTTATTTGATTTAACTGCCTATTCAGTAAGTACCCCTAATTAAGACCTCCCTTCGCCATTATAGTCAGTCAGTGAGTTGAATCATCATGTGACCTTGTTCGAACTCTGAACATTCTAGTTTAATTGAACTGATCCCAGCTTTTATTTATAGTAATTTGACTACTAAAAAATGTAAATTTGACTATTTAAAAAGTGTGAATTTTACTTCTTATAAAAGAAAAAAACATAATTTGATTTATCGTCCCATTATTGTAAAACATAATACAGTAGAACCTCTGTATAGCGAAACGCAACGAACCAGCAAAATCATTTCGTTATATAGATATTTCGTTGCATGGAGATAGTGTTAAAATTTGCATAATTTTGATGTATAAATTACGTATGTATTTTAAATTTAGTGCAGTGCTCCCTCTATATAACGGGATTCTGCATAACACCAAATTTATAATTGCAAGTCCATATAACAAATTTTTTTTCTGGAAAATAAAAACTGCAGACATGAATGAGTTTGCAATTTTTATTTTCCGGAAAAAAAACTTCGTTATATCACGGCCTCCTAGAAACTACCAGGCCTGAACATGACGTCAATAATGTATTGTTAAAGCACTAAGATTGTGACGTCGAACTAACTTCTGTAATAGCACCACCAGTTCGACGTAACAATGCTTTATCTTTTCCATGTTCAGGCCTGGTAGTATCTAGAAGGCCGTGGTTATATGGACTTGCAATTATGTAAAGTTATAAATTTGGCGTTATGTAGAGTGCCGTTATATAGAGGGACCACTGTATTTATATAGGTCGACTCTCATAGAAAATAAATGTTTATTATGCTTGCACATTTAAACTTCTCAGCAGGCCGCCATTATTGCTGGGCAGTGCATCATGGGTAGTTTGGTACGATAACGTTGTCCTCGAGAACTCTTCGTAATTTTGCTGATAAAATAAGCCTAATGTCACAGCCGCAGCTGACTGGGCAGAGCTTGTGACGTAAAAATTTGTTTTTAACTTCGCTTGCAGGGGGATCCCACCAACCAGAGTATGCACGAGTTTGCTTTTTAAGCATGATTTTTATGCAATGAGCGCGAAACGCAGATTAAGCATGACTCTGTGTATCATTATCATGCTGGGATATTGTAGTCGTAAAAAAATGACATTTTTTTTCAAATCAAATCTAAAACTGTTTATTACATGTGACCTGTGTCTATTGTCATTCTGTCTATCTAAAGTGATGTGGCTAAAGACTTGACTTTGCAGCGATTATGCCTGAATGTGCAATAATACCTGTGGGAATTATTCCCAAAAACAAAAGGATGTTGTGTACCACAGTTTTCCCAAAGACAAACATTTCAGGAAAGTATGGATAACAAAGTACAAACGTGGGGACAAACCAATAAATGTTCAACATGCGACGATATGTTCGTAGCATTTTCGTGAAGATGATTACGAGAGAGATCTTCGCAATGAATTGCTTGGTCTTCCAAGAAGATTAAAAGGTTTTCTAAAATCAAATGCCACCCCTTCGCAAAAGATGCCACCTACACCAGGTAGCTTAATTATCACAGTTCTGTCAACGATCAAATTTTTTAAAAATAAAATCGAACTTACGGTTTCCACTGTTACGGTAACCATCATATCGAATAAAATCAACGCAAGCTGTGTCTAACACGAACTGTGGTGATCCATTGTTAAAAAACTTGAGCTAGGACTGATAGCCAGTCTGTCTGTTTTCAAATCCTTCTTTGTCCCCATTCTCATCTATGGTCATGAGTATTGGATAATGACCGAAAGAGTGCCAAAATGAAATCCTGGGATGTTTAGCAGATGTTCTCTAATAGTGTTCAGAATCACTATAAGGCAGTCAATAGGTGTTGAGCCGTTACTTCTACGCATTGAGAGGGCCTCGGTTGCTTCAGATTGGTCACATGTATGAATGGTGCAAACTGTCTTCCTAGATAGTTGCTATTTTCCAAGTCAAGTTGGTGGTCACATAAGAGACCAAAGGGTCTGCCTAGAACTAGGTGGTGAGACTACATGAAGCATGTGGGTTCGAGTCGTTTGGGTATTACTAAAGCACTGTATAAGAAAGTATGGATAATCATTGTTGCAGGAATCCATTTTGATTCCTTTTTCATATGATGATTGCTCCTTGTTTTGAAAGTATTTTGCAGTAAATTCAAACTTGCAGATTGAATACTTCCTTTTTGACAAAAGTTAGAGGGAAATTTGCCTGTGAATTATGAATTTGCTACAAAACAAGAAGCAATCATCATTTGAAATAGGATACAAAATGGCTGCCTACAACAATGGATTGTCCATACTTTCTCTATATAGTGCTTTAGGTATTACCATTGAGGACATGCACCTGATGGCGAAAAATCTCAACCACTGCCCCCACGACCTTAACAGATAAGCAGGTTTGAAAACTAAGTAAGTAAATATTTTCTAGCTTCACTTTCATAATGATCACGACTTATTTACTATTGGCAGCCTAAGGTAGTATAAAAATTTGTCAGCCCGAATTTCTATTGACGCCCCCCACCCTCTAACTTCGTCTTCTCAAGTTTTATTATCTGCCTAGTATACGCAATTGCCTATAATATGCAGTAACGATTTTCTTACCTTTTTTCCCCCTTAATAGCGTATTATACCCCGAAAATTACGGTAATCAGTTCAGGCAAGAATTCGAGTTCGAATCGTGTTGGAATAGACTTCTTGCCTGAAAAGATTAATTTTTGTTGTTTAATGTATTGCAAAGACGCCAAACATCAGTGATCTCAGTGAAAATGCTTTTGGAATAGGGTGTACATAGATATCACTAGTTTTCTTTCATGTCATCAGCATGACGTGTACTGGAGTGCTTTTGGATCAGGCGTTGAGATCCACTGCATTGGCCTGCCTGATCTCCTCACCTTAATCCATTGGACTTTTATGTGTGGGGATACATGAAATGTGTTGTGTATGCTATTCTAGTTAATGACATCATTGATCTAGAAGAGCTTATCAATAAGGTCCTGGAAGAAAGTATAAGGTCGCTTGAAAAAACAATGCTGTGTCGAAACCGTTTAGTTTTACGATCTGTTCTTTCGGAATATTGTTCAACAACACGTAAAGAATATTTATAAACAATAAAGAGTCCATAGTAAAGATAAAAAATAAAATTATAGTAATAAATGTGATATTTCAGCAATTCTGCTTGGACGAAAGTATAAGGTCGCTTCCTATTTCCCTTAAATTTAATGAGACATGCCGACCACTGACTCATAATTATACAAATACATGCTAAATGGGTGTTCTTGAGTTAGATAAAGTAAAATTATTGACACATTTTCCTTGTATCTTGTGACTTTCACAATGCCGAAAGGAAAGCATCTTTCTGAGTTTGAAAAAGGTCAAATTGTGGCATTCAAGCAGTCTGGCCTAACTAGATCCAAAATAGCTGCAAAAATTGGAAGATCAAAAACTGTTGTTCTTAATTTCTTAAAAGATCAAGGCAATTATGGCGTTAAGACAAGATCAGGGAGACCACCAACAATGACTCGCCGAGAGAAACTGAGAGCTTTGCGATTAGCCTGCACCAAACATCATTCCTCGGCTGTTATTAAAGAACAGTTGAACTTAAAATGCACAAGTAGAATTGTTAGACGTGTACTCTCGTCGGATCCTCATCTGTTGTTCTCCAAGATGATGGCAAGACCACCACTGACACAAGCTCACAAAGATGCAAGACTTGCCTTTGCCAAGAAATGTGTATCCTTTGGGGAAAAATGGGAAAATGTTAATTTAACCTAGACGGGCCTGATGGTTTCACTCGATATTGGCATGATATTCGTGGGAATCAAGAATATTTTTCAAAGAGGCAAGCTGGTGGAGGTTCGGTGATGGTGTGGGGTGGATTTGCGTGGGGTGGGAAAACTCCTATTGTGTTCATAAACACAAGGATGAATTCCTTAAAGTACCAGGACATGCTGGCAGACAATTTCCTACCGCATGCCCCTCTCATCACTTCAGGCGACTGGATTTTTCAGCAGGATAACGCACCGATCCACAGCTCAGCATCTACAAAAGAATTGTTTTCAGCCAACCAAGTAACTGTATTAGACTGGCCAAGCCGTAGCCCTGATTTGAACCCAGTTGAGAACTTATGGGGTATCTTGGTGTGTACCGTGTACCAGAATCGTCGCCAATACAACACCAAGGAAGCACTTGTTGCAGAAGTGAAAAAGGCATGGGGAGAAATGCTTCCTGAAGTATTAGAACAACTCAGACTCTATGACTAACCGAATGATTAAGGTTATTGAAAAAAAGGGCGATTTCATTGGCTATTAAAACGAAATACATCCCGACTTTAAACTTATTTCCAGACAAAATACCTGAAATATGACGTTTTCTGTTATAATTTTATTATTTTTGTTTAGAATGGATTCATTTTACACATACTTGTTTATTTTGTGTTATTGAACAATATTCTGAAAGAACAGATCTTACAAATAAACGATTTAGACACAGCATTGTTTTTTCAAGCGACCTTATACTTTCTTCCAGGACCTTAATGTGTGTGGGCAGCTGTTCGACAAGCCACTCGAAAAAATCAGTAACAACACTTTACAGGACATACATTCATAGGGACATTCTTTCTTGTTTTAATCCCTAGAATCAGCACTTAATAAAGCACATGTAAAAATATTACAGAAATTAAATGTAAAACAGTTTTATGTATTAACAATAAAACTTAGACTCTAGAGACTGTAATAGATTTCTTCACTAGGAAGACTTCAATAGCAGATACCTTTCTAGAAAAGTTATAAATCCAGATGGTTTCTAAAATTGTAAGTTTAAAATCCAAATAGTCCGTATTAAAATTAGTAGAGAACTCTGAAATAAAATTCTTCAAAATTTAATTAGCATTTAGATAAACTATACTTCGGCTGACTCTTTCCCTTATACTTAATTCTCTAAAGCGTCCGTCCGTCTGTCTGCTGTCACGTTCCCTCTCTGTACTTAATTCCTTTCATAAGTCAGAAAATACTCAAGGAATCTCCACGAAATTTTCCATGTATGTAGTTAGTGTTGCTGTGCTTTCAGTAGGGTATTTTTTATATCTTATTTATATCAATTTTTTAAGTTATTCTTATTTTTCGAAAAGTTGAATTGTTTTCAAAGGATGTCACTAGATGGCAATACTGTCTTTATCGAAGAGTTGAATAGACTTTTTGTGTTTAAAGTATGTCACTAGATGGCGAGGCCAGACGGTGCACTTAACTTGTACGAGCGTTAAATTACGTTAGTAGCCAAATTCATGCGAGAGAGGGGATGTAATCGCTTCTTCCATAAATACAGCAATCCAATTGTTGACTACAACAACAGAAATTGCGCGTTATTTGACATATTAAAGTTATTTTAGTAACTAATTTCGTTTATAGAAGCAAAATGAAAGATAGACCCCAAACTCTGCCGCATACTGGAAGTGGGAAGGTCTGAAAGTGAGCAAAACATATGGCTAAACATGAGGGTACCTGATTAATAATTCTTTCACAGTCCAATCATGGAATGATAAGTTTATTTGAAGTATTTTAAAATATTTCGATCATGGTTTCGTTTTCAATTTCGTTTTGTACGTATTTTCGATTTATGGTGAAAGTGATTCCCGATCCTTTTTTGCGGAAACTTTGAGGAATGGTTTTGAATTAATTATTCCTCGGGTCCAAAATCGTCAAAAACAAAGAAGCCACACAGCTAACAACATCACGGCTCACTCCTGCCCAGGACTGCCATGGCTTCAATTGGCTTCATTTTGGTGGCTTCAATTGGCTTCATTTTGTCAACAATTGGAACAAACAGTCCGAGCAATGCTCGATGGGTATATCAGACAAAGAATGCTTCATTTTATTCAATTTTTCCAGAATTTCAAGGTGGCAGCTTTCTTCTCTCACGGTCAGTTATACCACGGTCTTTCAATCTTTAGATTGAAAGACCGTGGTTATACAATGCTTGCTCTCGCGTGTCCAGCTGTCGAAATCTACATGTTTTTGCGCCACAGGGGAAAGACATACAATGTTATTTGCTGAAATGGACTTGAATGCACAATTACTTGACAATCTATGCCCAGCTTGCCTGTGTACCTGATTCATTTTTATCATTTTTTTTTCATTATTTACTTTTGTACATATAATTTAATTTTCTTTTGTTCCCAGAACAACTTTATTGAAACAGTTTCATGTTGAAGAGGGATGTTCGTGGGGCTGTAAATACTTCCTTAACTCTCTCAGTCTATCTATTAAACATCCAGACAGAAATAATTCGTTACTCATAGCTTTTCTTTGATATGCTAAAAAGTTCAGGATCCATTGTCGAGCAGCCCTATGGAGGATCTCCATTGATCCCAATCTTCTGCCATCAGGCACATGGTAGTACTCCATGGTAATACCCCAGCAACTCGAACCTAGATTCTCCATGTAGGCCGTTGGTTCTAGGCCGGCCCCTTGATCTCTTACCCACTGGCTTGAAAAATAACAACTGCCTAGGAAGACCAGTTTGCAGCATCCGTATCACATGGCCATACCAGTGCAACTGAGATCTCTCAATGCGAAGAAGTAGCAGCTCAACACTTAAAGACTCCCTTATTTTGCTGCTGTGCACTATATTTATTAGGATAACACCTGTCACACCTCTTAGGAATTTCATTTTGGCTGCTTATACCCATGATCGCACTCTTTCGGTCATTACCCAAGACTCATGACCATACGTGAGAATGGGGACAAAGACAGATTTGAAAACAGAGAGCTTGGCTTTGTTTCCCAGCTCACGTTTCGTTCCCACGGATCGCAACAGTTCACGTCTGACACGTTCCCGAGCATCCAACTCTTTACCCTGCCGCCCATCACTCGTGAATGCAATCCCGAAGTACTTGAACTTCTCCACATGTCTCAATGGGGCTCCCCTAACATGGAGTGTAATCAAAATTAAAAAAAAACAAAACATGTTAATGTTTTCAAGTCCTGTACTACACTCTTTATACTTTGCAAATATAAAGTAACAAGAATGATTTAAGATGTGACATATGAATATGTCCCTGCGAATATAAACGTGTTTATATCCGCGTGGATATATAACTGTATGATAATTTGTTTCAAAATTATATAAAAAGGGGGGGATAGGGAAAGATCAGGCTGGGGATTTGGATGAAAGTGATGAGAGAGGTAGAGTGAGCAAAATGACGATGCTTATTAATTGTGAACATTTATGTCGTTTATATTTTCTTTTTGTATTATTCTTGTTTTAAGTGTTCAGATGTACATTTTTGGCAATTCGCTGTAGGCTTAAAAGTAGGGTTACGGAACACCAGGAAATAAGTGAAGTAATTTTTTTTTTTCTTTCTTTGATGGGGAAGGGGAGAACCGCTATAGGAAGGGAAGGAATATAGAACAAAGGGGCAGTGGAAATTCAAGGAAAATAGCAAGTTCAAGGTCAGAGTTCCTCGGCATAGAGAAAGGAGAATTCTAAGAATGAGAAGAAAAGAGAGATGAAATTTGGTGGTGGAGAGAGAGAGTTGAAATGATATAGTGTATGGTTAGCAGTCGACCGAGAGAGTTGAAGAGAGTGTGTGCGGCTAACAGTAGAGAGAGATAGCTGGAATGTGGCAGCCGAAGAGAGGAGCGAGCGAAGCGGAGATAGTATAACACCGAAGGAAAGCCCAAGGTCTGAACAGCACTGGGAGGCCAAGACGACCCTCTACCCAAGCCAAGCGGACGACATCGTTTTACCCGACGGGCTGGAGAAAAGTGAGAGACGACCGTCGGCCAGCACGCCGGAGCCATAGACGAGGGCATCTGCCGATGCCAGCGACGGGCGAACAGATCGCCAGGGGAGAGCCGGGACCAACACCGGTAAGCTGAGACCGTACGTAGCGTGAGCACTATTACTCGGTGGGGCAGGACGGGGCGAGAAGGCGCACCTTGTGGGTTCTAGCAGGGCACTTCTCGAGTCCTGAGCCGGTAGTAGTGGCTAATACGCGGAACGGTTTTCAGTGGACCCGGTGTGGCGGCGACCCAGGACAGCGAGCGACAACCGGAGAACGAGGAACGAGGACGGCACGGCGGAGGCTCTGCGGAGACAGTACGACAGGACGGCGGAGCTCAACGGCGTCGGCGAGGCATTGACATTGGAGGCGGCGGCAGCAGATCGACACGAGCCGGGATCAAGGCGAGAAGGAAAAAGGTAGTGAATATTTATTCTGGGCCCACGCGAGTGAAACTTTTCTTTGTTTAGGAACCCCTTTTCTTTTCGCTATTTTGTGCGAACAGTATAGACAGATTTGATTAAAGAAGGAACTAATGAGACGATAGTAACAGTTAGATAATGAACTAAAGTTGTATTTTTTTTTGATGCTGAGAAACTCTGAATAATTTTACTATAGGTTTATTAAGATATTTTTAGAGATCGGGACCTTTCATCCCGAGTTATTTTATGCGACAGCGAGTTGCCAATCAGTACATAATCATTTGCTATTATAATAATGTTTGAGATTGATTAACTTTTTTTGTTTTTGGTTCTAAGCGTCACTCTTATGTGCTCGTACATCTGTGTAAGCGTTCTCTTTTTTTTTTTATTGTGTTAACGTAGCTAGAATACTACTGACTGAAGTTTTTTTTTTTAGACTAAGTTAAATATTAATCCCTCTTAGTTATTATTGGATTTTATTCCTTTTTTTATTTATTTATGTGTTAATTCAGTCAGCCAAATAGCAGTTGTTATTCTTTAACTTTATATTATATTATTTTTTTTTTGTCTTCTTTTTTTAATTTATTTACATATTTTGCTTGACCTAGTAATAAAGAGTTAGAGCCCATAATCTGTGTTTAATTTTGCTCATTGCGGCCATATAAATTTTCAGCCTGAAAGGGGGGTAGGTAGTGGAAGCAGGAAGTCACTATACGATCACGGGGAGGAATAAAAGTGGGTTTAGAATTTGTTTAAGGCAGGTAGTACACGAGTAGACGGTAAGTATAGGTGATATTTCGTGCACAATAGACAGGGATATACTGCGATATACTATTAGGTGTATGATATAACTTCCGTCACAAAGATAATTAATTTTTCTTTTCTTTTAACATGATTTAAGTAATATCAAATCACATAGCTACATAATTTAAACAAAAAAATTATTTAAATCTTAAATAAATCTTAAAGTGAATACCAATCTCTGCTGAGATCACTAGATGGTTCTGATATGCAAACTTTCTCACCATTGATAAAAATACTTTCTCACCACTGGTACAGAGGGTTGAGGCAGTAAACATTGAACGATTTTGACCTTCTTGGACAATCCCTCGTGACTACATCATGCATGATGATTGCATGCACTGTAGAATACCTTTAGCAGTTACCTGACAAATTAATCTAAAATGGTGGTGAAGTTGAACACATTTGGGAAGGGTAAATATGGACCCTTTCTGATACAAGCTTCAGTTATTCCCTAATGATTGGAAAGTTCAAGGAGCAAGGTCTCGAAATTAAAGTTATTGCAAAATGAGTAATGTTATTCAAAGGAACAAACAGCTTCCACCTCAGAGCAGGAGTTGCGAAAAATGAACCAGAAACACAACCCAGCGTACTCATAGCACAGCAAACGTGAAGAGAGTTCAAGCTATGGCATCGTTAGAAGACCCACCTACAAAGTGCTACATGACCAAAAAGCTGAAAATGTCTCAAGAAATGTAGGACGCATTGTTTGAGAAAACTGAAAGTGTCAGCATAAGCTCGTGGTCTTAGTCTGATATAATGAGTGCTTCACCAACTCCAGAAATGAACAGTTCCTTACACATGATAGAGGGCAATGTTTGGCCATCCTAGATGAAGGTTGGGTAAACCTCAATGATACAACTAAGTCACGAGCTATTCAGATTTTTTAAATTTGTTTTAATTGATAATATAAAATATAGCTAATATGTATTTCAATTAAATTATGCATATATATGTTTGCTTTAAATTTATTTTGTTTTAAATTTTTTTGCTTTAAGGCATTGATCAATAGACATCAGAGTGATATCAGCCTGTGGCGATCTCATCTGCAGTTTTGTGAGGATATGGTAATTCTTATTTCTTTAATAACTTTTTCATTATCTCATTGCATGGTATCTCAGTAAACAAATCAAATCCGCTTTTCCACAAATATTTTACTTTAGCATGAATATGCATATTTCAGCCATCATGTGGCCATTTTTCACAAAGACTAAATTCATTAAGAAAATGTTTTTATACATAAGCAGTAAAAATAACAAAAATTACATTGAAGAGCCAATGAGAGAAAAGGTCATTTTAAATGTTCTAAATGTCTAGCCAGTTGGAAAGGTCGATGGGTCCCTGATCCTGATCCATAAGCTGCTTGGGAGGTCTTATGTGAATCTTCACCGATTCCAGGAAAATCAGAAATCTATTATCTTGGACTCGTTGGTTCACCTTGAACTTTTTAGGGTCAGCATTGTGTCCTGTTTTGAGGATATGTTGTGTGAATCCAGAGTTATTTGGGTTTCTATATTTTATATATTGTAAGTATTCTTTAATGCTAGAAGAAATCTTTTGACAGGATTGGCCTTAATAAATGAGTGGGCACATTCCACAAATTAATTGATAAATACCAGAGTGATTTTCATTTGGAATTTTTTCCTTAACTGTTCCAAGAAGTCTCCGTAGTGTGCGGCTGCTTTTGTAGGAATCCAAACTTCTTGATTATTTTATCCAGACCTCAAGTTATTTTTCTATTGTATGGAACCACGAAATAATTTTTCTTCCTATCAGCAATAGAGGGCAGCATACTGACTTCAGAAATCCTTGCCTTCTTTAATTGACATTTAATTAGTGGTTCGATGACTTCAGGTTTGTAATTATTGTAGATGGCGAAATTTTTTAAATTTTGGACTACTTCTTCTTACTTTTGTATCATGGGAAGCGTTAAAACTTTCTGCATCAGTTGCTCGAAGTATGGATAAAGTAATCAAGAAGTTTTAGCTGACAAAAGCAGCCACACACTACGGAGACTTCCTGGAACAGTTAAGGAAAAAATTCCAAATGAAAATCACTCTGGTGTTTATCAATTAAATTGTGGAAGGTGCCCACTCGTTTATTACGGCCAATCCCGTCGAAAGACTTCTACCAGAATTAAAGAATACTTACAATACAAGTACACTGCTCAAAACAATTAAAGAAACACTTGTAGAATCCCCTACAGAGGGCATAAATAATACTTTTTAGCAATTTCATCTTCTGCAACATGAAACCTACTAGCTCCCTCATAGGAAATGGTTGAAGCCAACACATTTTGCTGCCAGATGTTCTGAGAAATTGGCATAGCAATATAACCCCTCGGAAAACAAAGTGGTTACATGCCAGTACAGTCTTTGCTTGGAGATAACGGTCGGACATTAGAAGGTGCAGGCATTCCTGGAACGTTGTTGTTAGTGCTCCGACGTGCCACGAAGGCATCTTGAAGCAAAAGCTGCGAGAGCCGTAACATTGCTCCAAACGGGTCAATCATTTCGGACTGTGGCAAACACCATGAATGTGTCCTCTTCCGTCATTTTCCGATTATGGACACGATTCCAGGCGACTGGCCAGTACACACGAAAAGCTGGGCAAGGTCGCCGACGCTCAACAACCGCCAATCAAGATCGTTATGTGTGGACTTGTGCCCTGCGCTGGAGAACCTCAACGGCCAGAGACCTGAGAAATGACCTGCAAATGTCAACTGGGGTAGCTGTTTCAGATCAAACAATCCAGAACAGATTACGTGAAGTTGGCTTGAGAGCCAGATGACCAAATCGAGTGTCTAGGCTAACCCGCCAGCACATACAGGCGTGACTAGTGTTTGCACATCAACATGTCACCTGGCAGCTTCGCCACTGGTGTTCTGTTCTCTTCACAGACGGGTCAAGATTCCGCCTGACCCGCTGTGATGGCCATCTACGTGTCTGGAGACGACGTGGTGAGCGAAACACCGACGCAACAGTTTGTGAGACTGACCGAATGTTATGTTGTTCCATTATTGTTTGGGCTAGCATCTCAATAGACCATCGAACGGATCTTGTGGTCGTCCGAGGGCGAATGACCACTGACGTTAACATTCGTGACATTCTGGAAGAACATGTGATTGTTGCTGCACATGGCATGGGGCCTGGATTCCTTCTGATGCAGAATAATGCTCGTCCACACACTGGAGCTGTCACTCAAGACTTCCTACGGATGGATGGCATTCAGACCATGACGTGGCCTGCAATGAGCCCAGACCTAAATCCCCTAGAACATCTTTGGGACATGTTTGACAGGCGAATTTGACACCGCCCTTCAGCTCCAGAAACACTGCAACAGCTCATCCAGGCACTTACTGAGGAATGGGACCGGCTTCCCCAAGATCACATCCGTCGACTGATACGGAGCATGCCTCGAAGCTGCATGGAGGTTACTGCAGCCCATGGCAGGCATATACATTACTGAGTGGTGCAAAAACTGATCCCTGGAAGAAACAGGGCATTCTCCTCACAACGTCTCCAAAGGACATTTCACTTTGTTTTAGGCAGGGGTCCTGCAGTTTCCTGTTTTTTCTTTGTTTCTTCACCAGTTGTTTCAATAATGCATTCTATTGTTAAATAAACAGTCTTTTAATGATCACATACAGCGATTTTGTCCTTATTATTCGTAGTTGCTTCTGCACGCTGCTTAATAGAAGTGTTCCTTTAAATTTTTTGAGCAATGTGCAGAAGCAACTACGAAACCCAAATAAAATATGGAAACCAACTACGAAACCCATTACGAAACCCAAATAACTCAGCATTCGCACAACATGTCCACAAAATGGGACACAATGCTGACCCTAAAATGCTCAAGGTGATCCACAGAGTTCGAGGTAATAGATTTCTGAATTTCCTGGAATCAGTGGAGATTCACAGAAGACCTCCCAACCAGCTTATGAATCAGGATCTGGGACCGATCGACCTGTCCAATTGGCTAGACATTTTAGAACATTTAAAATAACCTTTTTCTTATTGGCTCTTCAATGTAATTTTTGTTACTCTTACTGTTCATGTAAAAATATTTCGTAAATGAATTTAGTGATGCTGAAAGATGGCCACATAGTGGCTGAAATAAGCATATGCATGCTAAAGTAAAATATTTGTGAAAAAGCAGATTTGATTTGTTTACTGAGATGTTATTGATATCCTCAATTTATATGGTAATTAGATGCTTTATCGTATGTCTCATTGCATGAGTTTTATTATTCTTTAACTTTTTTAGAATTGGAATGACACAGCAAGCAAATTGTATTCACACATGTTACAAGTGCATGGAGACAAACCCTGTAAGCACAATTTGCATTTATAATATTTGATATTAATTATGTATAATAGTTTAGTAGTACGAAATTAGTACTCATAAATTACATTAGTAAATATTAAATTACTAGACCATGGGAAACCTAATTTGTAAAAAGATTGCCCGTTTTATAAGTTTAGTGCAGATACTCCAGTAATTTAAGCCTTTTTAAAGTGCATTTTGACCAATAAAATAAAAGTTTGGTTTTGCATCTCATTTGCAATAATTGATTTGCCATTCAAAGTGAATTAAAATCGTGCACTTAATTGTTTTAATTGGTTAGTTAAAAATTTTAGTTTATTGTGATTGGTTGGTTAAAAATTCCCTCCACTACGCCCCTTCAAACTCTCACTGAATAGACTGAACATTATTTTTTCCAATTACAGGTCGAACCTCGGTATAACGAACTCAATGGGACAGAAAAATTTGTTCCTTATAATGAGAGTTCTTCTTATTCTATATAACGAATTATTTAAAAAAAAAAATTATTTTAAATTTAAATTTGTTACATTTCAGTCTAAAAAATCACTGAATTTTTGAGATAAATCACAGCAAAATCACATGAAAATCACAGCAAGAATATCACATTACTTAGTTTACTTTAGTTCAAAAACCAAGCCGCTACAGTATTTACTGCCTACATTATCCTGCAGGATTAAAATAATCTGTGACAACCCCCCCCCCCCCTTAATTAAGTATTCATACGAGCACACAACTGGAGAGGAAATCGTCAACGGGGTTCGGGACTGATAATTGAGGAATGAGATATTGAGGGTCTACATACACATTTCATAAAAGCAATTTTAAGAAAGAAGATCAACTTTTATTAACATTACCAGCATATTAATCAACATAAAATACCGATTTTTGATTTCTCTTAAAAATTAATGCTCTAAACTAATTGTGCTACATAAATATCGACAACGCTAGTCGAAAGGGGCCCCTTAGTCTAACACGCTGCCTCTATAATGAGCGCACACACCGGGTGCGCGGAACACATGCAGTTCCTTACAATGTATACACAGCTCAATTACTTCTCATTAATATTCTCTACAAGGGACTTTGAGCACGAGCGTCAAGTCACTAAAAGAATTCCACGAATGAAGGCGCAGTGCGAGTAATACAAAATTGGGTCTGTAATGGGCAATCATCCACATTTATTTCCATAGGCATGATGCCGGAGAGCGTCAAGTGATTCTTTTAATTTCAGGTGACTCAATGAGTAACGCAGGGAGAATCACCGAAACCCCACCCGTGATTCCTGCACAGTTAGCCACCAACTTTAATGTTATATCTCTATAACACAGTGGTCCATTTTCCATAGTACCATGGCGATCAACTGTACATGTGCTATTGACATAATAGACGCTTCACAGAAACGCACACTCCTTCGGAATTACCAAAACTTAGAATAACTAGCTACGTGCTCGAAAGTGCAGCTCAACCTTATTCCAATACAACTACGGACAACAGGCAAAATATCAATGTCGTAATTTTTAAAGACATTTGTATTGGCTAAACTTCAATTTAAAAGTAGCATACAAAATGTTCTAAAAGACATAAACAAATAGTTCTCCAAACTTAACGCGGACGGGTCTCTAAAGCTAGCGGTGCAATTCGCCACCATTGGGATAATCGTTCACTTGTGAAACTTAAAACTTGGTGCCTTGCGTTGTTTCCTCCAGACAAAGTACGAGGCATGTTTTTTAAGTAAGTACCGTTTTGGAATTAAAAAAAGACGTGCAAAGATATCGCAATAATTTTATTTTTACATGAAAGCCTGTACCTTAATCTACTTTTCTACATAATTTCCGTGAATATTGAGGCACTTGTCATAACGTGGCACCAGTTTTTGAATACCCTCCTCATAAAATTCTGCCGCCTGACTTGTTAACCACTGTATCACAAATGTTTTGACTTTGTTATCGTCTTGAAGACGCTGACCACCCAGGTGTTTCTTCAAGTGCATGAACAAATGGTAGTCGCTGGGCGCCAGATCAGGGCTGTATGGAGGATGATCTAGAGTTTCCCATTTAAAAGATTTGATGAGATCTTTGGTCCAATTAGCCACATGTGGACGGGCATTGTCATGCAGCAAAACGATACCCTTACTCAACTTGCCACGTCTTTTGTTCTGGATTGCACGACGCAGATTGTTCAATGTCTCACAATAAGACGCTGCATTGATTGTCTCATTACGAGGCAGAAACTCCACTAGCAATACTCCTTTTCTGTCCCAAAAAACTGTGCACATGATTTTCCGGGCAGAAATTGTTTGCTTAAACTTCACTTTTTTGGGTGATGATGAATGTCGCCATTCCATGGATTGTTGTTTCGATTCTGGTGTGACGTAGGCCACCCATGTTTCGTCACCAGTAACAATTTGGTCTAAAAAATCTTCACCTTCATTGTGGTACCGCTCAAGGAAAGTCAATGCACTGCCTAAACGTTGGGTCTTGTGCAAATCCGTCAACATTTTTGGAACCCAACGTGAACACAATTTCCGGTAATTCAAGTTCTCGGTCACAATGCGATACAAAACACTACGAGAATATTGAGGAAAGCAGTCGCACAATGATGAAATTGTAAAGCGTCTGTTTTCTCTCACCTTTTCGTCCACTTTCTGCACCAAATCTTCATTAACGACCGAAGGACGCCCACTCCGTTCTTCATCATGCACATTTGTGCGGCCATCTTTAAATGCTCTCACCCATTTCCTTACCATTCCATCACTCATAATGTTTTGTCCGTACACTTCACAGATCTCACGATGAATATCGATCGGTTTTACGCCTTTAGCACTAAGAAATCGTATAACAGCCCGTACTTCACAATCGGCGGGACTCACGATTGTCGGAGGCATCTTAAACACTCAGTAAACAACGTATACAATGAAGAATCAGACTGTAATGGCGTCAGTGCATAGACAAGAGATGTAGTTAACCAGCGCGCATGCGCGGAACGCCGACCGTAGCGCTGCGGCGGCGGAATCGCAAAACGGTACTTACTTAAAAAACATGCCTGGTAAATGAAATAGTAATAATAAAAAGACACACTCACCATATGTCTTCATCAATTATGGCAAGCAGAACAAATAAACGCTGCTCCAGCAGCAATACCTGCACACGAAATCTTATTCACGGGGGTCGGCAGTTCGATACATCCATTCGAACACTCTACTTGGAATCGGACACGTTGCATCTGAAGTCGCTTATCAAACTTTCATCATTCACCCTCCTTTGCAAAAAGCAATTTTAATCCAATAGTATACAGGGTGTTTCATAATTGGTGTCTTTAGGTCCAAATAACGACTCAAGGGGAACAGATTGGACGAAAATGAATATTGATTATTTGGTTTTAACGTCCCTTAATTCAGAATAAAAACATTTCGCGTCCCTGGGGGTGAAGGGGTAAATTTTGAAAATTTTAATTTTGTAGAGGTAGGGGTTAGACCCCATGTGTTATTTAGAAAGTTGTAGATCATCATGTAAAATGTGGGTTTAGCAAAAAACCTGGTGAAAAAATCTCATCCCCTGCCCTTTATCGAGTGGGTTATGTGACAAGTATGGCTAGCTAATGTAGACAAAAACAGAAAAACTCATAAAGGGGGACAGTTTTCAAATTTCATAATGTTTTAACTGGGGGGAAAGCCGGTCGAGTTTATTAGCTTTTCAGGGTAACGACTCATTCATTCTCATTAATTTTCCAAATGTAGGCCCTACTGTTTTCTAATAAGTATGGTTTTTCCGTACAATGCAGTGTTGCCAGATTTGAAGATAAAAAGTAGCGTGACCCTGCTCCAAAAGTAGCGGATTTGAAGTATTTGTAGCCCAAACTTAAAACTTAATTATTTTGCAACTATGCACTTTTACTAATATAAAAAAACTTTATCGGACATTTGATGTACATGTATCAATTTTCACTCTCTTGTCTTACAAGTAATTTTGTCTCAAACAAACTTCGATCTGACGAATTTCAAACAAAATTAGCATATAACACTTAACATACTTGCACATTACAGTACATTAATTCCCTTTTTTCTCATTTTTTCGTCTCCAAAAGCTAATGTAAAAGTGAATTCTCAAAAACAAGATGGCGACACCATATCTCCTAAAATTATCCAAGAGCGTTTTTTAAAGTTCAAATGAATAATTATTACCGTACTTAATACATGAATAAATAATATATACTGTAATAATTTCGAAAAATGAACATACAATAAAGATTCATGTGAACTACTGTAACTGTATTTTTGCCTTTTTCAAAATGAAATGACCTTTTATTTTTTTTAATAAACCACCATCTGTACTGTATT
>JAHWFO010007098.1:0-19571 GCA_023313115.1 Rhysida immarginata
TTGTAAAACTATTTTTATTGACTGCCCAAGCGCAGAATGGAGTAATTGAGCTATAAAGAATTTCTAATATTAATTGGCGACGAGTTTAATACTGCCCGTTTTCATAAAACAACGAGTAAAATGAGCATGCCATTTTGGGAATAAACCTTGCGCGATATCCCAAAACAGTTATAAAATTTGAAATGAGCATGTTGAAATTAGTAAAAATCACTGAAAATTTTCTTGACAATAAACCCTCGTAGGCCTGTGTAATATTGTCCATTATAATATTGTCCATCGTGATAGCACAAAACTGTTTTAAAATTTGAAATCAGCATATTGAAATTATAATCAAGAAAATTTTTAGTGATTTTTTTACTAAACTATCGTAGACCTGTGTAAACCATTCAAATTATCAATGGTTTAAACATGCAATATTTATAAATCGAGATAAAATCAATTCATAATATGTTGGTTAATAGATTGATGTCTTGATTTATTTTAAAATTTGAAGGTACTAAATTTGTTGTTTTCCATCAATAATTAAAACTAAAAAAATCAGTAAATTTATTTTTATTCAAATAAATGCATTTTCATTAGAAATTATTTCCTTTTAATATTTAATATCTTTCTCTATTTATTAATTTATATACATTATAATTTTCAAATGACTCTCATGAAACTCCTTTAAGATAGACAAGTTCGTCTTTATTTAAAAAAAAACAACACAAAAATAAAACTAATAACATACACTCTGATGTACGAATAATTTTAAGCAATGCGAAGTATTTAAAATTTAATAAAATAAATGTAAAAAATGAAAAGTGCTCGCAATGTAGGCAGGCTACATTTTTTTCAAACAAGCCGTTTTTTGACACACTGAATACAGAGTATACATAGCATCTGCTTTGCATATCTTTGGACAATGAAATGGGGTTATAATCTCTTAAAATTAAACAAGATAAGAGGGAAAAAAGGATTTTTCCAAAACACGCTTTTATAATGTTGTAGTATTATCTCTTCAAGCCGGCGTCAACAATTTGAAACACTAATTGTTTGAAAAACTCTAGCATGCACTAGAGCACTGTATATTAGAGAGCCTGTATAAGGACGGGTGCGCCATCATACGACATAATTGCGAAACTGCCTCCATCTCTGCGTGGATGGCAAATAAGCGCCGGGAAAAGGCTTGTTCCGAAAGGGCAGAGAGGGGGTCAAGCAGTGAAGCCAACGTGGCGGCGGTTTTGCCAGCGTGTCGGAAGAAAAACGAAAGCAACGAGTTGCCTCTACCGCTATAAGTGGCTGAAACTCCAGTGTGCTTCGTAGGTCCGTAGCTGAGTACTCCGCAAACCTCGTAAGTGTAATTTATATTGTGGGCAACAGTGCTGTTTTAACTACGCTCAGTTTCATGGTTTGTGTTACCGAGAACTACGCAGTGCTTCAAGAGTGAGAGGCATGTAGCCGTTTGGCATGTCTGCGTACCCCATTGATCAGCTGGGGTTTATCCTAGCGCAGTTCTGACATTATAATTTAATGGCATTTAATCTTAACATCCCGTCGTATAGTGGGTTTTGATTCAGTGTTTAATCCTGGTTAAAAATTCTATAAAAATGTGGTTGTAAGATTTTAGTGCGTAAATGTCAGGCTGTTAATTCTCATGCTTTTCTTGGTCTTATTTCAGTGTGTGCTTTAATTATTTAATTCAGCTTAACTGTAAAGCTTTACTATGGACTGAACTGATGTGAACTTTTATATTGTCTATTTAATTATTTGTGTTCTAATACCTAACCCTGACTGGACTGCTATTTCCCGAATAAGGACTTGATACGAGGACTAATATTTCCCTCGTATTTTTGGCTTATTGTTTATGACTATGTTGATTGCATACCTTATCTATCGTAGTAGCTTGAACTTACGCTATCCTATTTACTGATTATGGATTGTTAGAGATAGTCTTATGCATACTTATACATATATATTTACATATATTTTATTATATACCGGTTTGTAGGCTGGGAAATATATTTAGCCTCTATTAAGGTGCAATTTTTGATGAAAATATTCAAATTGTATGACCTTGATAATTTTGGTTTAAGCTTGTGTTCACCTCATTATTATGTTATATGATGCTTGTGTGAAACTAGAAGCAGTCTAAAGTAAGGCTACAGTTAGTATTGCTAGAATTAATTGTTTATTGCATTATGTTATGGATTCTTAGCATTGTAAGAGTTGCATAGTGTTATAATCTTGAGTTTACATTTAGTTTTTGACTTTTATTAGTTTATTTAGTGAATAAATATAATTATTATTCCGTTCACTGTGCGTGTACTACTCTATTCCACTGCGCCTATCTGCCATATCTCAGATTATTTTTACACAACTAAGGTTTAAAATAAGGATCGATACTATTAAAAACAGAATAGAACAGAAATTTTTACCAGATAGTGCTGCTTGTCTTCTCCTTTTCCATGCTTACGTACTTTTTCCATGGACAAACTAAAACAAGTTTCATATTATAAACTTTTTCATTGCCGTTTAGGGCATTATTTGTAAACTAGTCCTTTCCTTAGTGCTATGCAACTATGTAGAAAGGGGGGGATACATTTTGATTAAAATGAAATATTTTTTTGCCAAAAGTGGCTTAAATTTAAAAAATAGCCCATTTTTCATTGTTAATAATTACAGCAAATTACTTTGCTATTTTGCTACAAATATTCAGAATCTTAAAGCCCCGGCAATGCTTAATGAAAATGCAATTTCTCAGAAAGTGACCAAAATTCAAATTGAATAAGTCAGAGTAAAACGAAAGTTGGCAATTTTACAGAATATTACATGTAGATTGTAATAAAAGTTACTCGAACTCTGACCAATTTCTCGGATGTGACAGAATTTGATATCTATGCCAATTCTGGTCCAATTATCTCGGACACCACTGAAAAGTTTTGAAAACTACTTTTTTCATAGTAATCCTCATGCAAAACTACCCCAAAATATGTATTTACTTAGTTTCTATTTGCAATACACAGAACCTGAGACCGACCTTACAGTGTCCAAAAAAATTCTTTTTGCTACAATATACACAAATAGCATAAAAATTCTTCAAATTATTCTAATCACCTATAGGAACAGGCTCCCTTGGCCGTTTTCCCCAAAATTCATGCGTTTTCGTGAAAATGGTACTTTTTGGTGGAAAATGTTCCCACTAGACCTTGGTTAAACATATTATAGGGTTGGCACTGCAGTGCGTACCCTGATTATTGTAACGTCCATTTGTACAATACAATATTCTTTTATTTACTAAAGTTAACTTTGCTCCACTTTGGACATCTTCAGTAGTTACAACTGAAATTCTTTAAAGTATGAATAACTGGCTTCGGAAGAGAAAAATGGTAAGTTTTTATTAATTCACCTACGCGTTTCGAATTTACAATTCTTCTTCGCGGTGGTGCTGGAAAAGTTTCGACTTTACTACACTTATTCTTTGTAGTCGTTCTCTGCACCACCCCGAAGAAGTGTAAATTCGAACGCATATGTGAATTAATAAAAAAAAGCTACCATTTTGCTATTCCGAGGCCAGAGATTCATACTTTGATTACAGCAAAATTGACCCAACATGCGGTTACTGAAATTCTTTGTTTTTAAGTTTCTAATAATGGTTGATATTAACAATGGTTCTTATTTTTGATTATATTGTTTTCTTTGTTGATTTCCAAGTATGCAGAACACATTTTATTAAGTAAATACACAATTGGAAACTTCGAAGAACCATGTAAATTTATCTACAATACTAGTAATAAGAGAGAAATTTTAATAATTAAAAACTTAATTATTTTTATCTTAAACAAATACTACCCACAAGAAATATTAAATAAATTAGAATTAATATATTGTAACCTGTTAATTAACCAAATTTTTAAAGAAGAAAAAAACAAAATAAATATTGAGTAAAAACTAAAGAGAAATATGCAATTAATGTTTAAAAAATAAATGCATATTAAGAAAATTATATAAAACTGTATTTAAGTGAAGTAAATTTATTTTCATATTATCTCAATAAGGTAAACAATATAATAATAAAAAATAAAAATCATTGTGAATATCAACCTTTGTTAGAAATTTAAAAACATCAGAAAATTTCAGTTGTAACTACTGAAGATGTCCAAAGTGGACGAAAGTTAACTTTAGTAAATGAAAAAATATTGTATTGTACAAATGAACTACCGTTACGATAATAATTTGATAGTTTGAAGAATATTAATAGATATTTACTACTGAAGATGATTCTTCAGTCTAGATTTAATAATTTCAAGATAGGAAAAAGAAATTATTTCAGGAGTAAGGTTGGCCCATATCCTGCTACCGGCAATGGAAACACTTTAGATTTGGTAGTAATGTTTAATCTTGGGAGTAGGAAGAGGGTCTTTGTAGCGTAACTTACAGGGATAGGTGCAATGAATGTAAAAGAATTTTAGGGGGGCGAAATAGTAAATTTTTTAAGGCTTTATAAATGAAGAGAGCTAAATATGAAATGAGTATAATTGGTATATTGGAATTATACCGGCGGATTGAAATAGGTGAGAAACTGGGTCAGATATTTTTTATTTGAATAGGATTCACACAAACCACCTTTGTATGAGATATAGACGTAATAAATTTGTTTTAGTGGTTGACTTCCAAAATTGCAGGCCATAAAAAAGTGAAGATAGGATTAGGGCAAGTAGACTAAAAGTATAAATTTTCAGGTAAGAAATGAAGGCGAGAGAACAGGCATAAATGTTGATTTAAGAGTAGACGATTGAGCATTAATGTGGATGTTCCAAGAAAGGTTATGTTTAAGGTGAATACCAGAGAATTTAAAGGTTTTGGAAAATTTGAGTGCAGTAGAGTTATATAGAAGAGAAAAATTGTGAATCTAGTTTTTATTGCGCTGATGAAAGATAATGTAGGTTGATTTCTGTAAGTTTAAATGGTTCTAGTCCAGCTCAGCAGCTTGTCAAGTACAATGTTGTATCATTGAAAGGGATTAATCAGCGCATAACAAGGTGGCGTCACATCAATTAATAAAAACTATTCCGACCCAGAGCTTAAAGTCGTGTTCAGAGATAGAGGGAGGGGACGGTAATGTTTAATTCAAAAATTTTAATTGTCTTGAATAAAATTGATCCAAGATAGATATACTTCTTTGATAAGAAATACTTCTTTGATAAGAAATACAGTATTCAAATAATTATCTGAAAAAAGAGTAAAATGCAATAGAACAATGATATGTAAATAGAATTTAAACTCATGGAATAATAATTCAGAGTGCGCCTTTGGTCAATACATGTTTGCTTTGTAAGTATGTAATTCAAATGGATTCGATTCCTGTTTGCAATTTCTTTTTTGGTACTGCAACAACAGAAGGCGGCAACCATAAGAGGTAGGTCTGCGAAGGATTCCTACCTATCTCCAGAAAGAAACAAAAAAATCTTTATTAAATACGCCACAGGTATACTTTTGAGTCAAGTAAGCTAGCTCGACTTCTTAATCCAAAAACAATCAATGTAAACTACAAAAATTTCTAATGTACTAAATGAAAAACGAATGCCCTACCACGCAATGAAGATGAACCGGCAAGACTTAACTCCGTTTCGGGAAGATCCAACGCGTGCGATGCTTTTATTGAATTTGCGAGGAGACAGATCCCTCCGGACAAATGGGCTAGCATCCGCAGCTACAAACTTCTCGACCGACGAATTGGCGTACCCACCATAGCCATCATCCACCGACGATTTCCTTTCAACGAGAGAGGCGGAACCGCAAGGACGGTTACAGAAGTTTGTCTGCAGGAGCCCGGCTTCCAAAAACTCCTAACGGTTTCTCCTTGAGAGATAAACTACAAAAAATTAAACTACAAGAATGTTAATCCGATTTCACAAAAACTCCAGATTCCTAAGAGCTGGCAGGTGAACCATCAGGGATCGCATGACATGAGAAGGTATTTACTGATCAATTAATACTTGCCGGCGAGACACCGATATCTAAATCCGAAAACTGCTCACTGTTCTCGAGAGAGTGCCTTGTATCAGAATTAACATATCTAAGCACTCGGCGGCATTTTTTTTCTATCGCATTTTAGACTTCGAGACGGCCCTCCAAGAACGCCGGTAATCGTCTTCGAACACTTTCTTCTCAAAATCGCAAGACACGAGAAAGTGTTAATGGAAAGATTGGAACTGGTCGGCGAATCGCCTATATTTAAATCCGAAAACTGCTCACCACTATCGAGAGAATGACATGCATCCATAGCAACTTACTCAAAGCATTTCGTGACTTCTTTTCACCATCGTGATTTAAACATGGTGGCCGCAAATTAAGAACGCAGGCAATCGTATTCTAATACTTTCTGAATAGCCGACAATCGTACAATGCAGGGAAAACGAAACGAGTGGTCCGAAAGCAACGTTTTCACTGCCATACTCGTCCAGAAAGTAACCACGGGAAGTACACTGAACTAGGCAAGAAGCTAGATGAAACCTAGTTAAGTCATCCAGAGGATAACACGGACTCCTTGCCTATCAGGACGATTGTTGATTGACGAGGGACAAAGAAAACGAGGAGCTAGGAGATCCAATATTCGGGAAATATGGCCTTTTGGATGTCGTCGAAATTGATGTCCAGGATGTGACGCGGCCTGCAATGTCTAAGAAGGCTTCTGAAGGTGAGCGATTGCTCAAGAATACCTGCAACCAGAAGATTGGGATGGTCCTTCATCTTTGGAAGCAGCTTTTTCAGCAATTCCTGGACGTGATTCCTGGACCCAATGGGAGGTATCTCAAAATCGTCGCCAATAGAAGTATTTGTTGCAACTCTCCTGTCAAGTTGGGCAATGGTCCTCAAGGTAACATTTTGGAAGGTTTGGAGGTCCTTCCATCTGGACTTGCATATTGTAGCCCAGGCAGGCATACACTAAAGCTAGATGGTTCGGATTACCGTCCTGTACAGCAATAGTTTGCAGTCCAATCCAAGCGCGCTGTTTCGCCCCAGAAGAGCTACCAGACTGAAATTTGCCTTCTTTGCCTTCTTTGCCTTGTTGATGGCGTTGGAGACATGGTCGCCCCACAATTTAGCTTGGCATCTATTACCACTCCGAGGTATTTGTAATATTTTACCCATTCGAGCTCTTTACCAGAAAGGAAGAGAGGACGCAAGGGTTTCCAAAATTTCTTTGTAATGAACATCGCCTTGCATTTGTCAACATTTAGATCGAGTCTCCTTTAGCAAACCATTTCTCGTACTGAAATAAGGCATTTTGCAATCGAGATATGACATGAGCGGGAACGCGGTCAGTTGTCATGATGGACGCGTCGTCAGCGAACAGATACAGCTTGCATTTTGTTAAGGTTGGGAAGTCATGGATGAAAATGTTGAAGAGTGCAGGACCAAGAACAGAACCCTGGGGAATACCAGCTTTGAAGTCACACGGGTTAGACATGGAGCAGCCAATCTTGACACGAAATATCCTGTTCGACAGAAAGGATTTAATCAAGGCAATAAGATCGTCCGGAAACCCACAAGTAATCATTTTGTATATCAGGCCTTCGTGCCAAACCTGATCAAAAGCTTTTCGGACATCCAAAAACACAAGACCACCATATTTAGCGCAGTTAAGAGGGGTGTTTAGATCTGCAACAAGCCTCCAGATCTGGAGTTGGCTGGAGTGACCGGGGCGAAAGCTCTTCACGAACAAGATTGTTAGCCACACAGATGTCGTTATATCTCTTAGAATGACGCGTTCAAACACTTTTGATAGCATAGGTAACAAGCTTATAGGCCTATAGATGTCAGGGAGAGCAGGGTTTAGACCAGGCTTTGGTATGGTAACTATAACAGACTCTTTCTATTTGACAGGAAAGTAACCATGTCTCCAGCAGTCATTCATGGCCCTAGTAATATCCTCCTAACAACATTAGGAGTAAAGTTCTTGAGAGTACTATTTGTGAAGGATTCGATACCTACTGCTTTCCTGCTTTTAAGATGCTTGATGACATCAGAGATCACGAAATCTGAATAGCCTCCATTTTCTCTTTTTTTTTATATCCTCATAATGAGGCTATTAGCTATGCAACTATGCGGCGCCAAAGAGCGTTCGGTTTTGCTCTCGCCCAATTCGAGCCGATGCTATTAACGATAAGGGAGGAAACGGACGACTCTCGCTTTCTCTTTTGCTTTCTAAGGCTCTTTGCCAATTTATTTTTCCGTGACATATCGTTAGATTGATTTTCAGCTTTCGTCTCAATCTGATGACATGACAGGTGGCATCGTCAGCATATAGAATCATGGGTTCCTTTGTTTATAAGGTCCTTAGTTATTAGTTAACGTTATCTCTTGTTTTCAATGTCAGAAAACAATTAGATAAGCATAATTATTTTACCCTAAAGTTACTGATATCTGCTTACCAGTAACTGAGAATAAGTTTTACCCGCCACTACTTTTTTTATGTCTGTCTAATATACTGGTCCTATCTCTCTGACGATGTTCACTCCATGCCTTCGTATCTTCTCCATAGAAAAAGTTAAAATCCATTTCCTTTACTGATCAGCGTATTTCCCTCATATAGGTCTACTTTTTAAGGGTTTTTCTTTCTTTTATTTTTTCCTTTTTCTTTTTATTAGTTATAAATTTTTTCCTCTGCCGGTATGTACAAACTATTTTCGGCTGTCTCTAATGATTGTTTATTAAAAAATCTTATTTACTGCAAATTAATATAATTTCATGCAATTTTTGTTGTTTTGATTTTTTTGCAGTGGTCTTTTTTATAGAGAATTTCTTTTATTGCTATTGAAGATTTTGTTTAATTCAACCAGTTCCACAACCATTTTTTGGGGCTATTTTTTAATGTATTAATTAAATTACAATTTTTTGTTAACATTTTTTTTTAATTTTTAGTAATTTCCGTTTATTCCATTGTTAACTTCTTGTCGTGCGTTAATTAATACTAATTTGCTCTTTGTTTCTGTATTTTGTTGTTTGTACTTTTGACACATTACGTGCTTCTGGGAAACTAACTCGTCGGTCCATGCCCATGTCGGCCCCGGATATGCACTGTTAGTATTCTTTCTTTTTCAAAATAAATAAGTACATAAATAAATAAACTCACAAATGTTTAGTCATCTTCAAAATAAGCACAGTCTACAGCAACGCATTTAGCTCAGCGTTGCTGCCGTTGGTCGGAACAAATACGGAATGCCTCCTTTGGGATGGCCAAGAGCTCCACCGTCGCATTTTGTGTTGTCACGTCCACATCTTCAAACCTCCGTCCTTTGAGCGCTTTCTTGATTTTCGGAAATGCGAAGAAGTCGCACTGTCAGGTGAGTAGGGAGGCTGCCTGACCTGAGCGATGTGGTGTTTTGTCAAAAATTGCTGGACAATGTGCGCTATGGTGATGTCCACTGCGTGTGCTAAATTTGTGTGAACTGTTTGGGAAAACTCAGATTTTTTGCTGTAAAATAGATATAATAATATTTATTTAAATAATTATTCTATTTTTTATTTTAAGTTTTTTTAGTTTGCAGACAGTGATTGTTGAGTTTGTATTGGTTTAAATAAATGTTAATAAAAATCTCCACGTGATAATCGCTGTCTGCTGTAGTTGTCCCTCGCGAATAATTTTCGTGACCACGAGGATGTTGTGTCGCACTATTGTTAGTGTTCTTTTCGTAATTACTGGTTTTTTTTCATTCAGACAGACCACTTCCAGCTTCTGGCTTGACCAGTTCTATTCCCTTCTGGTCCTCCACGCCTTTTCTATCGCAGCCATGGCGTTTCAACTTTCATTTTCATTCCAATGCCTTATAAACTGCTCCTATAATGCCGCTCGATGTTTAGTACAATATTATTGACTCTGACAGGTGAATTTCTCACTTTCTCGCGGCATCCATGATTCTCTATCGAGCAGCATTTTTGCAGGTTTACTCGTAAGGTAATAATGAAACTTCTTTTGATACTATTTCAACAATAGAGCTTATTCATGAGGTATACAATATGTCAGCAGCAGCTTCAGCTCCGACTTTGATTGGCGGCAGCAGCTGCTGCCACCATGTTGTATACCAGCTTTCGCGCTGTGATTGGTTGCTGCGGAACGACGTCACTCTCGTGAATAAGCTCTATAACGCGTATAAGGAACGCCATGCTGCACATTTCAGTTTTTTTTATTACTGATTAACTATTACTTCATAGTCTTCCTTTAGACATAAATGGAATTTGAAATTTCTTTCTTATTCCTTATCGGAATTAGTCTGTCTTAATGAATATTTAGATATTTTAACTCGTTTCGCACAATGTAGCGATTGATATTTCTCATTACAGTATTTTTGCTATATTTAACGTATATTTAAATATTTTTTTATTATTTATTTTGAAAAATATAGGGTGGGCCGTATGTCGCGCACCAAAGAATTACGTGAAGTGTGATGTGAAACTATGTAAAATCAGCAAATGGCGAGCATTTTGAGCATTTGTGATTGTACCAGCAACGTGTTTCTTAGTTCATTAGTTAAGCTTGGTTTTAATAAAATAACGTTTATCATCAGAATTGCTTTAAATGCTTTGGTGCGCGACTTACGGCCCACCCTGTATTTTCTTTTGTAATTGAGATCACAATGTCAATTCCTCAATTGAATCCATATTGTATAGAATATTCCTTTTGTACAGAATTTTTTTTTTGTATTTCATAAATAAATATCTCATTCTTAAACCAAAAATGGATTTTTTTTAAAACGAGCCACGTCTATTCTTATGTTTGAGGTTCTTTTAAGTATCACCTCTTAATTCCTGTTCTATTTATTGCTTCCCCCTCTGAACATGAACCATTCGAAAACTGTGTGTGCGGCTCATAGCATCATTGTCGAATGCTTGTTTTAGCTATTCATAAGTGCCGTTGCTGTTTTAACCATTTTAAAATAAAATTTCATGCAGTGTCGTTGTTCAATGTTTTGTCATTTTCAATGTTCTGCTTTAGCGTGTTACAACAATTGCACGCGGCACTCTTAACAGCTGCAAATTTCATTACGCCATCAGGGGAATAAGCCTTCACACGATCCGGATAGGAAAAAGGTGCAGCAAGTTCTTTTTTTGTAGCCTCAATCCTGATACTTTTCGGACAGATCTCGTATGAAGATAAGCAAGAATTAAAGTTTTTCAAAAAAAGCAGAATGGAGATTGGGCGGTATTTAGCAAAGTTTGAGCGGTTGCCCTTTTTAAAAATGGGAATAATTTTAGCAGAGCGAAAGCAGTTCAGATAAAGGCCTTGAGAAATGGAGATGAAAAAAGGTAATGCAAGAGAGATAGTGAACCTAGTGGAAGCGGAAATAAGTATAATAGAAAAAATGCCGAGAGAATCCGGACGATAAGGTTTGAAGTTATAATAATAGAATATACTTCATCCTTTGTAATGAAAAAGGAATTTTTTTTTAGGAATATTTGATGAATAGTCGGGATCGAAGGCTTCAGTCGGGGGAGTGCATGGTAAGAGAGTTTCAAGGAAGGACATTAAATGGAAGGAATCTATAGTTGTCAAATCACAGAAAGCCATTAAAAGAGGGGGATTTTCCATGTAGTCATTTATGGAGCGATATCCAGTTAAATTTATTGTTGGTAACTTAGTTAAAAAATGAGCAAAATAGGTTATATTAGCCTCTCTGATTGTTTTGCGCACATAGTTTGAGAAGGAACGAAAAGTAATTATGGTTAGATTATTAGGAGAATGTCTAAATTTCCGTTATCATCAGTAACCATGGGCTTATTGCTCGTAGGAGTGTGATGCTCTGTTTACCATTTCCATCAATTTCTGTCTGTTCCTTGCAAGATGGCTGAGGTAATGCAGATTTTTCCCGCACTACACTTTAATGCTATCAGTCCATTCCATGTTCGGTCTTCCTTTTCTATTTTTGCCTTTTCTGATGCCGAATACTGGTGTTGTTGCGATCATCAAGCATTCTACAAATGTGTCCGAATAACTGGAGCTTCCGTTATATTGAGTATTTAAGTTTAATGAGAGATAAGACAGTTGGGTTAATCCAAGTCTTCATGATTCGTGTTTCAGATTTGGCAATGGTAGCTGAGTGAGGTGGGAAATACCTGGCCATGCATAAATAAACTTGAAATACGGATTTCCCATATAAATTATTTATACTAACTGCGGGTTAAATTTTCTTCTGGTGAATGTTTTGGTGTTCTCAAAGAATGGCATTCTCCAAATTTTTTGTCTAAGTGATATTGAATTCCCTTGCCATAAATTCTTCTGGATAATAGTGACCAATAATTCTCTGTTGGATTTAAATCCGGAAGAAGGGTAGGATGACCACCAGTTTGGATGTTGAGTTGAATTTGCTCTTTGAATTGCTGCATTATCTTGGACAAGCATGCCATTTTCTACTCCGATATTATCCCATACAGTTAAAGAAAGTTCTCAAGTGTTTTTTTTTTAATCAACTGCTCTCTTGGGTTATCATGAATAAGCGCGATGTCGGTTGCTGAGAATATTTGAGCATAAACAAGAGAGCCAGGAATTTTTACATAGGCAAAGGAGAAGCAGGGATATTATTTCTTTTAATGTTTTTAATATATCCATGGTCGTGCAAAAAAGCAACTAAAAATTTATATAAAGCTGAAATTGATTAAATTTGTGGGAAGGGTCTTGAGTTGCCGGTGGGAACACAAGGTAGATAGAAATATCAGGTAATTCGGAATTTTATCGCGCAATGGTGACTCATCCACTTTTGGGACCGTTCATAAACCACCTGGTTACATTTTTCACTCCCTCCCCCTCTGTGGTTATCGGTGGCATAGTATTAGAGTAGGTGATCATATTTGAATTCCCCCCCTAAAAATTACATGAACAAAGAAATTAGACTCTCGCCACCTAAGAAAGATATTAAAATGTAGAATTTTGAATGTTTTTGAAATTAATTTGACCACCTCTCTGCTTTTGGTGGTCATATATGGACATATACTAACTCCCTTCCCCAAAAATTGACCAGGCTTTTTATGAAAATTCCTTTTACCATGCGATAATCAGCCAACAAGTTTATGAAAGCAGCGCTCCTAGTGACAATTAATGTCAAAAGTGATTACAGGGAAACTGGATTGCTGAACAGGCCTCATATCAAAGTGATAATATATGTAGTGATAATATATAATATATGTCTCTACTTTCATGATTCCCAATTTGCTCACAAAGATATGGATAAGTTTCTTCATACTGGCTTTCCGTCTCGATATCTCTATTTCTAATATCACTATCTAATTCGAATATTACTACCTAATTCGAATACCACTATCTAATCGATCAGCTGAAGATGGCCGCCTGGTTTAGACGCGGTTGATAGTGCTCAAGCGAAATCGGAGTGACTTTATAGTTTGGAGGATGTGAATCTAATCTCATTGACGTGTCGAGTTAGTATATTACTCTGATAACTTGTGTGTTTGCCATTCATTTTAATAATTAATAATGCCTCCAAAGTTGATAAAAGCCTTTCGTCGACAAGGAAATAGACTGCCTATCAGGCCACAATGGACTCTTCTTCAAAAACTTCGCTCGTTGATTCCATGCGCTCGGCTGTGGAGCAAGGCATACTGGACTTTTTTTCTACTTCGATTTCTTTGGATCAAGTTGTCGACCTAATTTAACAAAAATTTTCTGAAAAATTAGAAACTATGTCATAGGATTTAACTAAACGTATCTCTTCGGCTGAACAGCAACTACGTGCTGTTGATGAACGTTTATCAGCTATCGATTCTTCAATTAAATTGCTTAGCTCTCCTGTTGACTCCCCTGCTCTTTCCGTAGTATCTGGACTTGCCGACCGGGCAAACGACCGAATTGATGACTTAGAACAGCGATCGAGATATTTGAATGTTCGTTTGTTTGGATTAAAGGAGAAACCGACGGAGGAGATTGTTAACTACACCACTGGTTTCAATACAGTTAAAATATTTAAAAAATTAGTTGAGCCACAACCAATTTTTGAAAAAAGGGTGGAAAAAATGATAGCAACACCTTCAGTTATCATGAGATAGCTCGTATTTAATACTTTGTAAATCCACCATTTTTGTTGATCACATGAAACACACGGTCCTTCATAGATTCTATTAGTTTTTCAAGAATTCTGCACGAAATTTCTTCCCAAGCCTCAAGAACAGCCTGTTTGACACTCTGGACATTCTCAAACTGCCGCCCGTTCTTATAAACGGCCCGAACCATGATTCCCCAAAGATTTTCGATTGGGTTAAGGTCTGGACTTCTCGCAGGCCATTTCATAACCCTGATGTTTTCGGTCTTGAACCACTCCATAGTCGATTTGGAAATGTGACATGGGGCGTTGTCCTGCTGAAATATCCAATCTTGGCCTCCGATGAGTGGTCCAAATGGGATAAGATACTTCTGAAGCATTTCTTGGTACTTGACGCTGTTCATGCGGCCATCTACAAACACTAATTCCACCTTTCCACTGGCACTGAATGCCCCCCAAACCATTACTGAACCGCCACCCTGGATGTGCTTCGAAAAGTGCTTTGGTTCCTTTCGTAAATTGTGCCAATAGTAGTTCCAACCATCGGGGCCATCGAGGTTGAACTTTTTTTCATCACTAAAGATGACTGAGTTCCATTCGGAAGTCCAGGTTTGATGCTGTTTGGCTAGCTGAAGACGATCGACTTTGTGCTAGTTGGTAAGAGGTGGTTTCTGTTTCATTTTCTGGCGTTGGAGACGAGGGCATTGGTTGAGATAGTTATTAATAGTTCTTCGATGAGCCTGTGTTCCAATCGCCTGTTTGATGGAGTTGGCAGTAATTTGTTTGTTGCTTGCCATGCGAAAAATTCGACGGTGGTCTCTATCACTAAGTGCTTTAGGCCCTCCTGTCGTTTTCTTTGTACCATATGATTCTGGATTTTTCAGTAAAGATGAAATTACTCACTTGGACTTTCCAATCAAACGAGAAATTTCTGCTTTTGACATGCCTTGTTCTTTATATGTCATGATTTTTCCTCTCTAATAATGGGTAAGTTGTTTACCACGTCCCATTTTGAAGATACTTAGTGAACAAGTTTTATTTTATCAGAGATATGTTGTCTTGTTCAGAATTTCATTAATATGCAATGGTGAGAAGGTCTCACATTCCCATTATTCATTTAGTTCCTGTCGTTTTTTCCACCCATTTTTTCAAAAATTATTTGTGGCTCAACTAATTTTTTAAATATTTTGACGGAATTGAAACCAGTGGTGTCAATGCAGTGTGGGCACAAGTGTGAAAAGTTTGGATGAAATAAATTCATTATTAAAAGTGTTATGTTGGAAACACAAAAGTTCCTATCATTTTTTCCAGGACTGCAAGTGTATTGACCTGTTTAACAACCTACTTGATGTTCAGTTGAACCTGGTTGATATTTTGGCTGCCCATCGGCTAGGTCCCCGTCTATCCCCGAAACCTCGTGTTGTGATCATTCGTTTTGCTTTATCAATGCTCAAGAATTTAGTTTTGAAAAATCGGGACAAATTTCGAGGATCTTCCTATCAAATTGCTGAAGATTTGACAATGCCACGTTTTCAATTGTTAAAAGACGCTAGGTCTAAGTTGGGTCCTAAGCGTGCTTGGTCGTTTGGTGGAAAATTACTTATGAAAGACTCAACGGGTAAGATTACCCCCCTTCGAAATATTAATGATGTTCATTGTATCCATTGATTTTTCTTTATTCCGTAATATTGTATAATTTAATTTATGTTGACTTTCTGAATGAAAATTGGTTTGAATTGGTTTTTGTTTATTTACTTAATTTTTTTTTCAGTTTTTGTTGATTATCTGTTTTTGTTTTTATGATTGGTTGTTTATTAGTTTTTGTTTTTGATTTCTGTAGTTTAAGTTATCCATAATTAGTTAGTGTTTCGGCATATATTATTTTTTATAGTACTTCTTGTATTATTATTCTTTTGTTTTTATTTTAATTTTAATTGTTTTCACTCCGATTTTGCTTATTTATTGTTTTGTTGTTTTTTTCACCTTTGTCTTTTAATAATTCTCCACTGAGTGTGGGTGATTTTAATTCCTTCTTAAGTAATAGCTCTGTTTCTAATTCTCCTCTCCCTTTATTTTTATTTGGGTTGAATATTCGCAGTGTTAATGCAAATTTCTCATCACTTCTTGTTCTTTGGTTCAACTTAAAACTCCTCCTCATGTTATTACTTTGGATTTTGGATTTATTCTGAGGGTGAAGTGCCTACTCTGAATGGTTATTTGCCAGCCGCTATTTATAGGACGCATAAAAGAGGTGGGGGCATTGTAACATATTTTTCTAAATCTATTCATCATGTCGTCTTCCCCCAGGGGACTCTGATCACTTCGGATATTGAGCTACTTACAGCTCTTTTAAATAATAAACTTTATAACAGTTTATCGTCCTCCCTCTGGTCAATTTGCTCCGTTTTTTCCCATCCTATCCTCTCTGCTCCTAGATCTCCGACTTACTGATAAGCATATACACCATCTATCCAAAAGTAATCGGACACTTTTGATTTTAAATGTTTTGTCGAATATCTAGAAAAATACTTGACGAATTATCCTGAAATTTCAGGGGTGTGAAGAGGATGTTGCACCTCATATATATTTCAGCGAAGGTTTTCTCTCGAAGGCAAATAGGGGACCAGCAAAGAAGTGAACCAAAAAAATAATATTTGGAATCACCCTGTGAAAAATAATGCTTGAAATGCATTGTAGCTGTAGCATATGCTTAAGAGGCTTGTTTTACTTTTCTGTGTTCATTTGTATGATAATAGCACGTGTATTCATGGAGATATAAAGGTTTCTTTAAAAAGGTCGAAATGTTTTCCTAAGTCTTTTGTTTTTAACACGCAAGATTTTCAACCCAATGCAATGCCATTTCCAGGAAACATGACAAACTACAGTACAGACAATACTCTGCAATCAGAATAGAAAAATATTAAATATTTGATGAAATATGAGCATTTTTACTAAATAATGTTTAACTGCGCATGCGCATGCGTTGCCAAATTGTCTTTTGCATAATTTATTAGCCAAACCTATAGAGCTACTCATATAAAAAGCCCAAGCAAATATCTTGAAAATTCAGAAAGATATCGTTGATAGAATGAGTTGAATTTCAGTTGCTCTCAAAAATAAACAAAACGATACGGGGCTTTCTCCAAACTTTTATTTTTGGATCGGACACTTCTTCTTCTTACGCTTATATGAAATCAATATGAAGTCAGTATCTTTTCATGTCAGCGTAAAGAGAAGAAGTTGATACTGGTGTCCGATCATATTCGCTGAAATATGAGGTGTAACATCCTTTTTACACCCATGAAATTTCAGGATAATTCGTGAAGTATTTTTCTAGATATTCGACAAAACGTCTAAAATCGAAAGTGTCCGATTACTTTTGGATAGATGGTGTAGTCGTTTTAGGAGATTTTAATATTGATTTTGGAAAATCTTCCTCTTAACCTAATGATATCATTTATCTTTTTTCGAGTATTGGGCTTTCTCCTGTTATCTCTTCTGTAACACATTGCCTCTGATGCCCGAGTACGCGGGTTCGACCCCGGCCGAGGATGACGAGGATTTTTTCAGGGGGAAAATCCTGAGATCATGCACTTCCTTCGGAAGGGAAATAAAGCCGTTGGCCCCGTGTAGTCGTTTGCCGGCTGCACGTTAAAGAACCCTTGCGAGGCAAAATTTGCGGCCCCTATATATAATGTCGTCCTGAAATGACCATGGCAGTTGAAAAGGACGTTAATACCAAACTAACCAAACCAAATCTGTGACACATTATTCTTGCTTTCATAATACATATTCAACTATTGACCACTGTTTGTCTGTTGATTCTAGCAGTCTTTTTTAGTGGTTTACTAGATCTTTCTATATCAGACCTTTTTCCTATTTTCATTTTTTATTCTTTTTCTATTCCGGCGCGAAACCTGACTTGTATTGTCAGAAAGACTTGTTAATTTAAATAGATTAATGTTATTTCTCTCTTATTTGGAATTAACTAAGTGGTCGGTGATCTTTGGAACTATTCAGGATGTTAACTTACTCTGATATATTTTTATCTCCCATTTTTACTGCATACAATCGTTAATTTCCGGTCATAGTTTCTACTAGTAAAAATCCCAAACATTCTTTTTTTAAAGCCATAGATGAATGCTTATATTATGACTCCTATAGCACGTAAGAATACGTTATATCGTAAATTTCGGCGGAAGCCTGGGCCCAAAACTAGGGCTAAATTTCAAGATATATCGAATTAAGTCCGAAAAACTATCAAGATTGCTAAATCTGAATATTATGCTCAACTATTCCATAAAATCTCTTCTAATAAGAGTAAATGGAAAGAAATTAAAAATCTTAGATGGCACTCAGAATATTACCCCGTTTACTAGTCCTGATAAGTTGACTCCTGATTTGTTATCTGATTTATTGCAAACGTTACTTCCTGTCTCTCCTGTTTCTTCTAATTCTTACCCTTTTTCTGTTCCTTATAAGTAGAAGCTTTTTTTGCTTTTCCCTCTTCTTCTGAGGCAATTCTTAATATATTTCGTCGACTAAAGAGTTCGACTTTTCCTGATCCTTTTGGATTGCGTTCTGACATTTTGATTTTTGTGGCCTCTTCTTTGGCCTTCCTCTTAACTTATTTATTTAATTTATCTCTGGAGAAGTGGTCGTTTCCTAAAAGCTAAAGTGTTTCCAGGATAATTCCGATATTTAAGAGTGCTGACCCAAAAGACTTTCTTAATTACCGCTGCATTCACCAGCAGAATTGGATGTTTTTAGTAAGCTTCATTAAGTCCGCAAGGGTAGGAAAAAATTCAACTTGAAATAAAATGCAGAGGAGGAAAAAAGAAAAGAGAATCCGAACTTTTATTTTAACGACCCTTTCTCTGCTGAGGGCCATTCCGTGGAGATCACGCCCTATATTTTCAAAAGTATTTGAGAAATTATTTTTTATCCGTCTTTCAAGTTTCGTCTCGGAATTTAAATTGATTTCGAGATTTCAACATGGCTTTACCCCAACCCGGAGTATTGATACGGCATATTTTGCTTCAACGGACTTTGTTAGTTTACATATGGCCGATAAGAAGTTGGTCTTTAGTTTACGTAGTTTACATATGTGGTCTTTTTTATTCTTGGACTATACTAAGACCTTTGATTCTATCCCTATTTCGCTTTTAGTTTTAAAACTTTCTTCTTTTTATAATATTCGTGGGCCCCCCTTAAATTGGTTAGTTGATTTTTTATCAGATAGATCCTATTCTCTTAAACTCTCTAATGTTACTTCTGCTCCATTAATTCATATCAGGGGATCCCTCGAGGCTCTATTTTTCTCCTTTAATATTTAATTTATTTATTATTAATAATAATAATAATAATAATAATAATAATAATAATAATAATAATAATAATAATTCAATTCAATTCAATTCAAGTTTATTGCCGTTCAAACAGCACCAATGTGCCAAGACAGAACAGTAAGAGGTACACAAAACAAAAGATTAATAAATCTTGCAAATTGCCAAAAGGGTAATAAAGAGATAAGTAACACTA
>JAHWFO010007098.1:19671-45161 GCA_023313115.1 Rhysida immarginata
TTAAATAATAATAAAAAATTGTAAAACATGGGCAACAATGCAGTGTTATGCAGAAAATACAGACGGCATAGCAAAATAAAATAAATTAAAAAGGTAGAAGGTAAAATATGACTAAATACATGTACAAATAACAAAAGAAATGGAAATGCCAAACATTGAAAAGGAATTACAAAATAAAATTAGAATAAAACTTAAGATCTTTACATTATTTAAGGAAATAATTAAGTAATTAAAAAATATCAAAATCGGAATGGTACAGATTGTATTCATATTGGATCCTGTAGATCGCTGACCGTTGAGCAAGTGGCGGTTTGACAAGTGCAGCAGATTGCCTATTTCGGCGAATAGGAGCATAGAAATGGTGATCTTGTACAAAGTCTGTGTTAATGGATCCTTTGATGATCTTCCGTAGAAAGGTCATATCTCTTTGGAGTCGCATGTCACTTAATGGTGTAAGATGGTTGTCGTAATTAGGAAACTTTCGTTTGAGATACTGGAGGAAGATAGATTGCACTCTATCGAGAACTACACCTTGCTCCTTCGTGCAACCATTTCAGACCTCACTGTAGTACATAAGCTGCGGGAGTACAATACTTTTATAAAGTAACAGAAAAGTTTGGGGAGTAGAAAAAGTATGTCCGTGACGCATAATTGCCCCTGCACAACACAGAGCTTTAGTGCGTACATGGTTTATCTGCGGATTAAAAGTGAGCTTGTCGTCAAGAATGACTCCAAGATCACGCATTTGATTGACAGTCTTTATAGTAGCATTGGTGACAGTATAAGCATTGTAAATGGGATTCGTTTTATTGGTAAAGGCAACGTGCGCACATTTTAAGCCATTAATGCTAAGCCCATTCTCCTGACACCAAGCTTCCAATCGATTAATGTCGCATTGAAGACGCAAAACATTCTGAGGGCAAGTGATGGTACGAAAGAGCTTAGTGTCATCAGCATACATAAGAATACCCGAATCCAAAATATGATTAGGAAGGTCAGAGGTATAAACGTTGAAGAGAAGAGGACCGAGAACGGAGCCTTGAGGGACACCGGAGGTCGGATAAAAGGAACGTGAGCAGTGACCGTTGATGCGAACCACATTGTGTGTGTTGGAAATGTTGGAATTCAAGAATGCCGGAAAATGGCGTCAGTCTGGCCCTGCTGCTCGTAGAAGCTCATGAGCACCTCTGTGAAGCTAACCAGATTGGTAACCACGGAATTCCCAGGAAGAAAACCATGTTGGCAGGCAGGAAGAGAGGGAAAAATTTGCTGAAGTAGATATTTATAAAGAATGCGATCAAAAATTTTTGCCATGACGGGAAGAAGAGAGATTGGAGGATAGTTGTTGGGTAATGTAGCAAGTCCAGATTTGTAGATAGGAACAATGATCGTGCTCTTCCAAATGGAAGGATAGTGGCCATTTTGAAGGATAGTGGATTGAAAATATGTTGAAGTGGGGCCACAAGGTGAGGGGCAAGGCCTTTATAAATGAAAGAGGGAATCTCGGTAGTAGAGGAGGATCGCTTGGATCTGAGTCTACGAATACTCCAGAGAACATCCTCAGCTGAGATAGTCACAGTAGAGAGAGAATTGCGAATAATAATAATAATAATAATAATAATAATAATAATAATAATGTGACAACAACAACAACAACAACAACAGGGGAGGGGAAACCACCAGATAAATCGGAAGTCCAAACCCGATGTTGTCCCCCAACAGGCGAAAAGCCAAAAACGGGGTTACTCAATATACATTTAAAAGAAAAAATAAATGCAAGTAAAATAATAAAATTAATAAAATTATTAATATAATAAAACAGTAGCAATACAACAGCAATAATAATAAATTAATTATGAAGATATGATAAATTAGTAATATTAATAATACTAACTAAAAACTAGAAAGCAGAAAGGATAACTTCCTTTTATCCAGAAGAGAATTCGTCGAATTTAACTTTTAGTTTGTAAGACGGATCAATATTCGATAAATTAGTTCTCCATTTTCTTAAAGGTAACGGCGCCTTACTTTGCCTCTTGGACCTAGACTGGCGAACGACAAGATTGAAACGTAAGTCAGGCACACAAATGCTGCCTGAAATAATACGGGAGAAGGTTTTGTACATAAAAATATGATAATTAACAGATAAGTCGAAAATGGAGGAATTATTATCCAACAATTTATTATGTGGAAATTTGAATTTTAAAAATTTATAAAAATTGCAACAAGATAAAATTTTGCGTTTTGCCTGATTACCAGATCCAGATGCAATACATAATTTTTGATAAAATCAAAGATTTAAAAAGGGTCAAAAAGGTAAGCGGGTCTTTAAAGAAATTCGACAACCTCTTACAGATACCAATTATTTTGCACACTTCTTTAGTCAAAGATTTTATATGGGTGGCAAAAGAAAGAGAGGTTTGGAAAAGAATACCTAAATCTTTGACTAGAATACTAGAAGACAGAGGGGCAGAGTCAAGATGATAGTTAAAAACGAAGTTAACTGTTTTGCGTGAAAAAGTCATTATAGACGATTTTTTTGGCGTTAAGAGTGAGACCATTATTACAGGCCCAGCCGCTAACCTTATTAAATACATCTTGAAGCTCTTGACAGTCGGACCAGATTTTTATACATTTGAATAATTTTAAATCGTCGGCGTACATAAAAAAAATTGACAGACCTGGTATTAACATAGTAGGCAATATCCGCCACGAAAACATTAAAAAGAACGGGTCCTAGAGGAGATCCCTGAGAGACACCACTCTTAATAAGACCTTTCCTAATGGAAAGATCTTTTCCAATAGAAAAAGACCTCCCGATTAATAGAGAACGGAACCAATTTAATAACGAGGAGGAACATCCAATTATTTTAAGTTTTTCCAATAACAATTTAATATTAACGTTATCGAATGCTTTGGAAAAGTCCAGATATATTACATCGACCTGGAATCTTGCATCCATATTCTTAGCAACAAATGACGTGAAATCTACGAGATTAGAAACTGTAGACCTATTCTTCCTAAAGCCGTGCTGTTCTGGTGGAAGAAATCGATCTATGAAAACAGACAAAGACTTGGCAACAATAGTTTCTAGTAATTTCGCCGGGAACGATAACAGTTATTGGCCGAAAATCGGAGGCTAAGATCGGAGATGTAGTCTTAGGAATAAGATGGAAATTAACACTCTTCCAAGCAGCTGGGTAAATACCTGAAATTAACGAAAGATTAAACAATTTACAAAAAGGACTAGAAAGGGCATCAATGCACCCCTTGTAAATATAATCAAGAATACCATTAGAATCTAGCTGCCTGGAAGCTTTAGTTTTATTAGCTGCTGCGATTATAGTTAATTCCGTAATTGACATTAACGAAAAAGGCATATCAATTTTTTTCCAAAATTCAGACAGACCTTCATAATCAGCCTTTAATATAGAGTCTTGACTAAAATTTCGTTCAAGTCCCTCTAATAACCTAATGCAATCCAAACTTTCAAGTTTATCAGCGTACATTGTCTTGCTACCCAAGAGCTTCTTTGTTAACGACCAAACGTTTTTCGAGTCATGAATAAGATCAGTCTCCATCTTAAGAAAATAATTATTGTAATCCATTTTACTAAATAATTTAAATTGCTTTCATGCTGATTTGAAGCTATCTAACACTTTACAACATCCAAACTTCTTGTATAATTTATGCAGTTTATTTTTACGATTACATAATTTTATAGATTCACTCGAAAACCAAACAGGATAAGTACGCATTTTGTCCAAAGGTGGCAAAGTCAGTTTAGAAAAACAAAGTTCGAAGGCAGTTTTAATAGTATTCACAATAAAGTCCGAAATCTGATCTATATCATTAAACTCATCAATTAATTGCCAATTGAATGATTTAAGATAATTATACAACATTTCAAAGTTTCCAGCACGAAAATTATACAAATGAGGAGAATAAATTAAGCTCTTTTTAGGATTATTTGAAATTGTATCTTAAGCGCAGGATGGAACTTATCTTCAGGAACAGTTGATAAAGTGCTACGTATAATTTTGACTGGAAAATTTGAGAATACTTTATCTAATGTGTCATTACGATGATTACAGATATTATTCTTATCTGAAATATTAAGTTCATTAGCCCACAATTCAGTATATTCTGATCGGGTTCTGCAGTAATAATTGCTATTATCAGAAGGGAAATATGTTCCAAAATTAAAATCTCCCAAAATCAAAAGATTACCATTAAAACACTCGAAGTTGTTCAGTAATTCGTCCAAACATTTTTCAAAATTCTCCTTTGTAGTGGTCGGGGAAACATAAAGAACAACAATATTCAAGAGTTTGGAATCCCTTAATCTGATAGTTACCCCAATTATATCAATAGACGTGACTGAATAATTAAAAAGATGTTGTGTGACTTCCATAGCAGTTGGAACAGCAATTAAAACTCCTCCACCTCTCATATCACCCTTACGATCTGACCTAAAGACTCTAAAACTCTCATCAAAAAGCATAAAGTTCGTGAAGGAGTCATCTAGCCACGTTTCAGTGAAGCAAAAAATAAAATCGTTATGACACGCCGTGGCGCTATTCACTTTCAATAATTTAGTTCTTAGGCCACGGACATTTTGATAATGAATTTTAATTGACATTGGCAACAGATGGAAGGTTTCCCCCCCAAATCCGTCATAATCTGATCATCATATAACTTTCCGTAAAATTCAGATACTAAAAACCCTCAGGCCAATTAGAAAGCAAGAATAACTTATCAACAGAACTGGCAGCAACAGAAACATAAAACGAAGAATAGGAATTAAATTTAGTTTTTAATCTGACAGATTAAAACTTCTTCTGGTTTTAAAATTTGATGCAGAAATATTAATAGATCATCTCTATTCAAATCCGGTGCCAGCCTGGAAATAAAGATATTAACCGATTTGTCTTTTAATGAATTTTTGGCTGCCTTAAATTTAGAGCCAGAATCCGCCACATTCCCAAATACCATTCTTTTATATGATTTATCTGATTTTCTGGCAATATTTTTTCCATCAGTTATTTTCCTATCATCCAAATTCATATCCATGTTAAGATATTTCAAAGTTTGCATAGGTTTAACGGCTGGAATCATACATTTTCATTCAGACATTTTCATTTCACATTACAAGCAGAGGTAGAATTTAAAGTAATAATATCAAGAAGCTTATCAACCTTATTATGTAATGATCTATTCTCCTCCTGAATCTTAGATGCTAGTAATATGAATTCTTCAACAGAAACTATTAAATCATTTACCGTTTTTAGCAAAATAGACACTGAAGTTGTTGAATCAGCAGCACTAACTGCACTGACTCCAGTACTACCCGAGTCGTGATCATCTTCTAGATTCAGTTCACTGTTGCTTTGATTCACTCTAGGCTAATCAACCGTGTTAACCTCACGACATATTTCAAAGAGCCATGTCGATCCAATCCTCTTCAATGTATTCTTGTTTACTCCCACGCACTTCGCATGAAATTTTCTCCTGCAGTCTCCATTACAGATTATATATAACTGTTTACCATGAATGCTGTTCCCACAGGGCTCACATATGCCAATCTTGCCCTGATTACCTCCTTTTGCCATATATTAAAAAAAACAAAACGAAAAACAAACAAAACAGAAAGAGCTGATAAAACAGCGACCGTCCTCTATGCGGCACCTGGTGTATAATAATAATAACCTGTATGGCCTGAGGCCGACGAATTGGGTCCCTGGATGAATCTGGATTAACGACTGCTGTATGATGATCACAGCAGCCGGGGGGGGGGGGGGGTGAAGATTGTGTGTCACTGAATGGTCGTCCATCCAGTGGCTAGCCATGCCTGATGTTGCTTAACTTCACAGAAGTTGTTACAGTGAAAGCCCACCAGGCCACGGCCTCCCCCAATGATCTTTCTTTTAATCTATCTATCCTTTCGATTAATAGCTATGCTGATGATATCTCTTTCGTTTGCAGATTTCTCTATTTCTAATTTACAATCATCAATTAATCAAGCCCTTATAACCCTAAATTTTGGAACTCATTTAATCAGCTCTCATTAAATACTGGAAAAACCAAATATATTGTTTTTTATCAACGTAATAAGTGTAATTCACAGTCTAATTTATCAATTTTTTATAATTCTACTCTTTTGCTTCTTCCGATTTATCCTGGAATGCTCATATTAATATGTTGGTCAATACTCTTAGCCAGAGACTAGGGATGATTTCTCGTTTACATTACTTCCATTCCTCGATACTATTCTCTAATCCATTCCTCGTTATGCTTCCAGAAACTTACCTTGTCGGCCTCAGGCCATAACGGCTCTGGTGTGTCATCTTTTGTAAGTTTTAATTTATTAATAAATAAATAAATAAATAAATAAATAAATAAATAAATTGCTTAACTTTAGCCTCTTCCTCTAAATTGTTTACAGTGACGTTAGCTGTGTGCATTTTTCTTTTTGGGATACTTATTATTACCACCTAGCTTCATTTTAGCTTCCTGACCTGGTAATTTATAGATAAACTGCGACGGAATAAACTCTTCCACGGGTCTGCTTACCCTATCGTAATTTATTAATCCATGCAGCGGCACAAATCCTTGGGCAAGTGCCCTTGTTAATTCTCCATTAATATCCAATTTTTCTATCGATTCTTTATCTGGACTCGCTGTCTCAATTAATTGCGATGTTCGAATCTTATCATCCGTGTCTGCTTACTAAATTATCATCAAATTCTCCTAATCGATTAATTTCTTTTGCAACATTTCGAGCAATACTTTTAATTGACACAATTGGATGCTATTTTCAACTTCTAATAGATATTTGATTCCTACTTTCTCGTTCTCATTAAGTACACTTTCTGCTTGCTTATAAATTTCAGTCCTTATTTGATCTAACGATTGTCTTTCTTCCAAATCGCAACAATCTATATATTCTGAGTATTCGTTCTTTGAAAAATTCTTAAAAACAGACATATATTCCTTAATGTTATTGTTAATTCGTTTTTTTACCTACCCTCTTCGGTAATCATTAGAAGTTGAGCACTGTGAAACACAGCCGTTTTCTTTATCAAGCCTCAATTTTTCAGACTTGAGAAGCTTATACTTCTTTTTACTATTAGGTAATACCGATTTAGACGAAGATCAGTAATAGCATCAATAATTTACTGCTCCCCTAATATCTACAACAATCTTTATTCTTTTGTCCCTCCTTTTTTCTTATTTTATCTTTCAAGGTTCTCGATGACACGTCATTAATATTTGGTTTTTGAAAGCTATAACTCATTTGATTTACTGCTGACGTAATCGAAGTGGAATTAACAATCTTGTTCCGCCTATACTAAACTATCGTCCTCATTTTCGGGACGCAACACCGCCGCAGTAATTTTCATAGCCTCATCCAAATTTTGAAGTTGCGTCATTTCTAAGCACTACTTCATTATTGTTGAAAAAGCATCCCAATGCCAATTCATGTTTTCTCCGTCACTAAGAAGATATTTGATTTGCTAATGTTCATTAAGACTTGTTAAATCTATCACTGTCTGTAGATTTAAAGCTCATTTTGCTTAATTCATTTATACTTCAACTTTCCATTTCTTTAACCGACTGAAATTCACAATGGGCACTATCCCTGTTAATTTCATGAGTCACCATATTAATTGAAAATGCTTTACTGCAACTAGCACGGTCTTTGCTTGAAGCGAAGCTTGCATCTTTTCTGCCTTTACGTTTCTCTTTTCCCTTTAAAACTCAGGATTCTGCATAATTGTAACTTTCCTCTTTACTGATATCACTATTTTTAGTTCAGTCCTGAAAAATACCACCTTATTCTGACATACATTTCTTCATTACCTAAACTTTCAAAGTCACTTAGATAAAGCACTGCATCATATGGCAAAGTCATGAACAGATACGTATAAACGAACACTGGACTTGTGATGGTATTATCTTCCATTATTTGTTTAAACCTATTCAAATGATTCGAAGTGGGTCCTCCATAATATTGCAACTCCCTTGGAAATGGAAGATCACTTTTTGTGATTATGCGGTCTCATATTTCACCTTTATAACCAATCAACGAAGGCAATTATTAACTTAATTGCTTAAGTCGTGGTCTTCAATTATCTTATCCTGCTACACCCCTGCACCGGACTCTTGAGCCACAGAAGCTATAATCGGCGGTTATAGGACTTTGCTTTCTGCTCGGTTGTACCTCCCATAGCTGTGAAATAAATGCAGGGTACAATTAAGAATAGCCCAGCACTAACACTAGGTCTTACTTTGTAATCAAAAGTTCTTGGTACAAAAATAGGGAAGGGAAATATCTGGTCTTAAAACGTGACTTTGGGCACTCAGAAGCCGATAACATCTGGTACACCTCTGCTATGATCTACGGATACAGGGCTTAAATGTAGGCGCAAAAAATTTAATCAATAGATAAATTTTGCTAAATCTAAAATCAGAAGACCTAAGACGAGAATAAGTAATTTAAAAATTAACTTTAATGAACTGGTAAATAATACAGAAAAGGAGAATAAATAGGTATCGAGTTCATGAATTAAACTTTAACATTAATAATTATTATGTTCCACAACTTGGAATACCAATGAAAAGAAATTAAATCTCTTAGCGCTTTCTAAATATATCAGCGGATATTAAATTAATATTAACAAATCTACATAGGTATGTAAATAAATTCTTGGCAAATACAACATTCGGCCACGCAGTGGAAAATTCGATGAACTAGCAATGAAACAGCATGAAAGACACTTTATTCAAGTCCCACTTTGATGACGCAAATTTCTTCAAAGCGCCTAGCTGTCGAAATAATTTGACTGATGCACTGGCCTCGAATGCTATTCCTAATAAAATTTAGATAAATCAAAAGAAATGTTAGCCCTAATAGCAAAACATTTTATAATAGTTCCTTAGTTCAAGCATTTAACACGATAAAATGTTCTTTAGTATTTTGAAAATTAGGCAAGCCCAGGAAAGTCAAGCAAATTAGCTTAAAATAATTATTAAAGCGCTCTGAAATCTTAAAGTCCAACCCCAATAAGAAATCTTGGTTAGTCATACTAATAAACGTATTATTCAGTTCGGAAGCAATACCACTTTAAATTGTTCCATATAATAAAGAGCCAGATAACGCACAGAAAAATTGATTAAATTACAATAAGTTAGTTGAAGCTTGGTTATTTTCCAAAAGTGCAAAAGCTTTCCTTAAGGTGGGTGCATGCCGCTGGGAGCGCTAGTGAATGCGCACCTGGTGGAGGCTAAATCAGCTAAATTCGGGAGAGAAACGCAATGCTTGCATTGAGTTAGCTGGTATTTATGAATTTTAAATTGACACTCAGCATGGAAAATGAGCTTAAATTAGCTTTTTTTTTGGTGAAATAATTTACAGATCTTTTCGAGCTAGTACCTTAAAAAGGAAAGTAATTAGTTGATTCAAAGCATACGGATTCTGTGAACGAAGAAATTTATAACAGTCAGTGTTATTACCGGACAATGCCTGCCTCAAAAAAGCATAAATAAACCAACTTATAAAAGTGAGTGCTAACAAAATTTTATTGTGACTTAAACAGCGAAATTGTTTAATATTAAAGATCCACTAGAAGGAGACTACGTTTGTTGACCGAGAATTACAGCTGAAAGCGTTGACCTTTTTTGAGAGTCACATTGGATGTCAAACATCGAACTGTTGGAATGTAATCAGGGTTAATGGTATGATCGTTTTTTGTTCTACCAATACATACGAGTTTGAGGTGGGCATCCATTCCTCACCTATAATTCTCTTGAGCATATTGTTCAATCATAATTAAAGTATGATACCGAATTAATATTTTATTTGATTAAAAACAAATTTTACGTTTTCTGTTTTACAAACTGGATCCATTTCTGCATCTGTTCAGTTTCCCATGGCCTGGACGGGAACTTGTAGAAATGAGTTGGTTTTTCCTGCTTTTTTGGCAGTTTTATACGTATTACCACATCCTACAACACTGAAGTTATTTGACATGTGTAAAGTTAATTGATATAGGGTAGATGTACCAGTAATTGACAGTTTAACACATTACTGTGAAACAAAATTGTGTACGTAATACAAATTGTATTTTGAAACTTTTCTAATTATACCATTAAATTGTAAATAGAATGCAGAATGCGTCAATCTCTATACAATTATTATATCTTTAAAAGCTATTAAGTTATTAAATTTTTCCCTAACTAATGCATGAACCACCAGTAGTTGACAGTTACTGCACCAGAAGTTGACAGGCAGTTGCACCAGTAATTGACAATAGTTTAATTACACATTTTTATTATATATTTATACAAAAAAATTGATAACATTCAAAAGTAACTGAAGAAATCATGCATTTTTAAGAATGTGTAAAGTATTTAACATAACTAAAATTGTGCTTTTTAAAACTTAAGTTGTTCATATCGATCATTTATCTCTTTTTCCCCTTTGAAATAATAAATAAAATCAGTCTATTCCCATGTAGAGTGCAAAGACCATAAAAAATGAAGGTGTTTTCCAGTAGTGCAGTATCATCAGATCTTGGCCAACAATTTGTTCATAGAAAAACTTGATTTTTGACAACTGTTCTCCAACTTTGCAAAATTCATCCAATTCATCCTATGCTACCTCTTATCATAGTAAACAGAACAGTAGTTTTTTTCTTGGAAGATAACTTGTCCTGGGCTATCTGTTGATCGTCTCTGTGACAAGATTCAGGACCACCAAAAGAATCAGCGAATAGGGCGTAGAAGATTTATGTCAAAGTGGGTGATCTAGAAATTGACAGTCAAGTTCAGATAATTGACACAGTTAGGTTAAATACTGGAAATTCCTTATTATTACCCTACATTCTAAACCATATTAGTATATTTTGTGTTCGTTTTTTTAAACACAGAAATTATCAAAAACTGACAGGTTATGTCAATTACTAGTGACACTACATATCTGGGTTCTTGTAATTGACGGTGGATTAAAACAGTTAAAAAATTAGTCATCAGAAATTCTGTTACTACTATAAGGAAGGATTCCTTTTATTCTTCTTAGAATATACACAGAAAATTCAAGAGAATTATTATTATTCACTGCAATCCAATAACCTAATTGAAATTGGGAGGAATGAGATTTCTATACGGTCCGAGGAATTTGTTTACAAATAATAGCAGAGGACCCGGCGTTGCCCGGGATAATTACGCTTGTAGGTAAACAAGAACAACCTCAAAAAGCTAAATTAAACCTCCAAATTGGTTAAATAATAACTCAATCACTACAATATAGAACGAAGGAACTATTCATTCTCAGAAAAATCCGAAAAACAGGAATTTACCTCTTCACTGAAAAAATCCATTCTAGGTGATATACCGGGACTTGATTTAGCGAAAAAAAAATTTTTAAAGGCTCACAATGGATAGACCTCTCCAAGGATGCCTTCTAGTCTAAAAAAATTTTTACTCACGTAATCTTACTTCAGATGTACACTTGATGTTGTTGCAATTTCCTTTCTTCTTTCGATGTCTTGAAGCAAAAATTGGCCATTCATCACTTTGTGTAGTCTAGCGATTTCCTTTCTTCTTTCGCCGATTCTTCTATTTACTTGCTTACCATTTGCTCAATACAGCACGGAGCTAAAGGAGTGCTTCCTCTATCGTCTTTCACTCTTTCTCAATAGTCTGCTAGCTCATTATCTCCAGTTACTGATCATTTTTAAAGATTTTCAAAAAATTAAGTACTAAAAATTCTTTTCTAAAAAAAGCCTGAATAACAGGAATTTTATGCATTGAATTCTATATTGCACAAACTTTGCCTTGCGTTGTTGATCATGAGACATATATTGTTGATCCTTGCATAGTGTTGGTGCATTGCGTGTTGACACCATTGTTCATACCTATTGTTGCACAAACTTTTCCTTGCATTGTTGGTCATGAGATATATTGTTGGTCCGTGCAGAGTGTTTGTGAATTGCGTGTTGATACCATTGTTGATACTTATTGTTGCACAAACTTTGTCGTGCATTGTTGGTCATGAAATATTTCTCATTAATATGCCCTGCCAAAACCATGAATATCGATTTTTTTATCAATAATTATTATTTTTTCGTAATCTGAGGTAGACAGTGACCCTCCTCATGCTTTGAAGATCATGTATGCGAAATTTTATCAAGATCAGAATAAAACTGTAGATTTGTATAAAAAACAAACAAACAAACAAACCCGCAAAAAAACCACAAACAAACAAAATAACATCCTTCTTTGTATATATAGATAGACTAGTAGAGTTACCCGGCGTTGCCCGGGATAATTACATATGTAGGTAGAAAGACCAATCTCAATAAATTAAATTATAACTCCCAATTGGTTAAATAATAACTCAATCAATACAACACCGAGCAAATGGATTATCCATTCTACTAAAAATACGAAAAACAGGAAGTCTAGGTGATATACAGGGACTTTATCTAAATTCTCCTCGACTTGCCTCACCACTGCGGAGCGTCACCAGATACTTTAGACTCAAGTTTTTCTTCCCCTTTACCTAGAAGCTCTTGCTCTATTCGAAACTACCGTTGTTCAGATGTATCAAATGCCCGTATAGCTTTTTCGGTTTTAGTTGCAGAGTTTCTCTGACCAATACTCGTTCTTTCTCTTTCCTTTCCAGACACAAATTTTTGCCAGTCGTCTGGACGTTTGATAGGGAGCTCAAGGGAGACACGCATGAGTCCTATGCCTAAATAATGGTTGCTGCCTTATTAATGTTCTGTCACTACATCCTCACTTTATGCTCATTATCAATTATTCTTGGAAACGAACGAATTCAGTCATCGCATTATCAGCATCTCAGTTTACAAAATTTAAACTTTCCCATAGAATATAGTCAAAATGTATTTTTAGGAAATGTTTGGATCTGCTGTGCTACCAAATAAGCTAGATGATAACCCCTGCGTGGCTCGGCCTTTTTTTAGAATAAATTTTGATATATTATAAAAATAATCACATGAAAATAGATAGAATTAATAGAGTAAAAATTCTTAATGAAAATTTGAAAAAATTTTTTTTAAAGGCTCACAATGGATGGACCTCTCCAAGGATGCCCCTGCTAGTCTAAATAATTTGTTACTCACGTAATCTTACTTTAGATGTACACTTGATGTTGTTGCAATTTCCACTTTCGATATCTTGAATCAAAACTTGGCCATTCATCTCTTTGTGTAGTCTAGTGATTGCCGGTTCTTCTATTGACATGCTTACCGTTTGCTCAATACCGTACAGCACGGAGCTAAAGGAGTGCTTCCACTGTCGTCTTTCCAGTTTTTTCAATAGTCTGCTAACTCTCCATTAGCATCAGTTACTGATGATTTTTTAAGATTTTCGAGAAATTGTTAAGTACTAAGAACTCTTTTTTCTAAGAAAAGGCTGAATAACAGGAATTCTATGCATTGTTACAAATTGAAATGTTTCTATTTTGCACAAACTGTGTCTTTCATTGTTGGTCATGAGATATATATTGTTTATCCCCGCTTTAGTGTTTGTGCATTGTATGTTGACACCATTGTTGATACCTAATGTTGCACAAGCTTTGCCTTGCATTGTTGGTCATGAGATATTTCTCATTAATATGCCCTTTCATAACCATGAATGATTTTTATCGATAAATATCATTTTTCCGAAATCTAAGGTAGATAGTGACCTTCCTCATGGTGTAAAGGTCAAGTATGCAAAATTTCATCAAGAACGGAATAAAACTGCAGATTTGTATAAGAAACAATCAAACCCACAAACAAACACAAACAAACCAACAAACAAACCCACAAACCTACAAACATCCTTCTTTATATATGCTTATTGATTTGAAGAACTGAGTTGATGATGTCAACTGTCGCCCGAGCAAAGAGATTGTTTCCTCTATCGCCTTTCCATTCTGAATAGTGTGCTAATTCTCCATTATATCCAGTTACTGATCATTTTTAAAGAATTTCAAGAGAATTGTAAGTTTAAGAACGATAAATTCTAGCAGAAGCCTTCTGTGTTGCACAGAACAACTTGAATGAGTTATATAACTTAAATTGATTTTCAGTAATTCTACAATTTCCTACCGTAGACAAAGCTCTCGTTGTTAAGATGTTCTTGACGCCAGGATAACTTTTTCTCCTTCTCTGACCAATTCGTGGTTATTTACTACTGGTAATCTGTTTTTGCAATTCGCACTTTTTTCTCGATATATTGCAGCATAACTAGGCCAATCATCGCTTTGTTTATTCTAGCAGTCGACGTTTCTTCTGTTGATATGCTTGCATCGTCGAGGGCCGCCTGGGAACTTCGATGACTGCTTGATCAGTCACCAGTTGCTCAGTTTCTCAATATTCTGCTAACTCTCCATTATCTCCAGTTACTGATCATTTTTAATGATTTTCAAAACAATGATAAGTTCTAAGAAAGTTAACATTAATTTCTAACCTAACCTATCATTTCTAAGAAAAGCCCGAACAACAGGCATTCTATGCATTGTTACAAATTGAACCTTGTTTATAAATCACAAATTTGCCTTACATTGTTGGTCATGAGATATATATTGCTGGATTGTGCATAGTGTTTGTGAATTGCATGTTTATGCCATTGCTGTTACCTATTGTTGCACAAATTTTACCTTGCATTGTTGATCGTGAGATACTTCTTATTAATATGCACTGCAATCATCATGATTATCGATTTCTTGTCGATAATTATTTTTTCGAAATCCGAAATAAACAGTAGCCTTCCTCAAGTTTTAAAGATCATGTGTGCAATCTTTCATCAAGATCAGAGTAAAACTGTAGATTTGTATAAGAATCAAATCCACGACCCCATCCGCCCACAAACAAACACTCTTCTTCATATATATAGAGTAGCAGAAAAACCCGGCGTTGCCTGGGATGATTATAGGATTTCCAGTTGTTTACCTGACATCCAGATAAGTTTTTTTTCTGAACAATACTCATTCTTTTTCTTAACCGGCATTTCATTAGATATGCATTTACCCGTATCCTACGAACGATTATTAAATAGCACAATACAATTCCCTTGTTGCTTTGAATACTCATGTAGATGTATGCTTTATTATTGGTGATGTCATAAATTGTCGCCCGTGACCGACGGCGTCCTTATACCCAACCCACTGGAAGAGGAAGGGAACCTGCCATCACGTCTGGAAGGTTCTACAATGTTCAAGAACTCCAAACACGCAAATCGTCTAACATTTATTAGGAAGCTGAAGAAAGACATGTTTTCGAGTAAGAATGCCCTATCTGCATCGTGCTATTATACTCATTTCCTGCTGATTGTTAAAATTCTTGGAAATGAATGTTCTACCGCCAAGGCAACAGAAAATTCTATCATTGCATCATCTTGAAAATTCTATCATCACCATAGCGGTTTTCAGGGCAGCAATATATCTACGGTGTTTATGTGGAAACTAGCAGAGGTACCCAGGCGTTGCCCGAGATAATTACACCAATTGGTAAATAGAACAATCTCAAAAAATTAAATTATAGCTCCCAATTATTTAAATAATAACTTAATCAATACAACACAGAGCAAAGGGACTATCCATTTTTCGAAAAATACGAAAAACAGGAATTCTGGGTGATATACCGGGACTTTATCTAAACTCTTCTTGACTTGCCTCACAACTGCAGAGCATCACCAGATATTTTAGACTCAAGTTTCTCTTGCCCTTGACGTAGAAGCTCTTATACGCTCTTGCTGTATTCAAAACTTCCATTGTTCAGATGCTTCAAATGTCTGTCTGTTTTAGTTGCAGTTTCTCTGACCAATACTCGTTATATCTCTTTCCTTTCTAGGCACATAAATTTTCACCAGTCGTCTGGACGTTTGATAGGGATCTCAAGGGAGACACGCGTGACTCCTTTGCCTCATCAATAGACGCTGCCTTATTGATGTTCTTTCACTGCATCATCATTTTATGCTCATTAATAATAATTCTTGGAAACTAACGTTCAATCATCGCATTATCAGCATCTCAGTTTCCTAAATATTCACATTCACACAGAATATAGTCAATACAACACAGAGCAAAGGGACTATCCATTCTAAGAAAAATACGAAAAACAGGAAGTCTAGGTGATATACAGGGACTTTAACTAAACTCTTCTTAAATGAAATAATAAATGATATTATAACTGGAGATAAGCCTACCAAGCATCAGGTAAAGATTTTTCTATCGAAAAATGGAAGGAAAAATTCTGCGATAGTCCAACTGGTAGAGGAGTCGGCCATGACAGCCGAGGTTCCTGGTTCCATCCCAGATCGCAGAATTTTTCCTTCCATTTTTCGATAGAAAAATCTTTAAACTCTTCTTGTCTAGCCTCACCACTGCGGAGCATCACCAGATATTTTAGACTCAAGTTTTTCTTGCTTTTGACGCAGAAGCTCCTGCTCTTTTCAAAACTCGCATTGTTCAGATCTTTCAAATGCCCGTATAGCTTTTTCTGTTTTAGTTGCAGAGTTTCTATGACCAATACTCGTTCTTTCTCTTTTTGCCAGTCGTCTGGATGTTTGATAGGGAGCTCAAGGGAGACACGCGTGACTCCTTTACCTCATCAATAGACGGTGCCTTATTATTGTTCTGTCACTGCATCACTATTTTATGCTCATTGTTAATAATTCTTGGAAAGGAACGTTCAATCGTAGCATTATCAGCATCTCAGTTTCCAAAATATACACATTCCCACAGAATAAAGTAAAAACGTATTTTTATGAAATGTTTGGGTCTGATATGCTACCAAATAAGCTAGGTGATAACCCCTGCGTGGCTCGGATCTTTTTTTTTGGATTAAATTTTGCAATATCTTAAAAATAAACACATGAAAACGCTTAGAATTAATACATTAAAAATTCTTAATGAAAATTCGAAAAAAATTTTTTTAAAGGCTCACAATGGACGGATTTCTCCAAGGTTGCCTTGAATAAACTTACCTATATTGCACAAACTTTGCCTTGCATAGTTGGTCATGAGATATATATATTGTTGGTCCGTGCAGAGTGTTTGTGAATTGCTTGTTGATAACATTGTTGATACGTATTGTTGCACAAACTTTGCCTTACGTTGTTGGTCATGAGATATTTCTCATTAATATGCCTTGCCATAACCATGAATATCGATTTTTTTATCAATAATTATTTTTTGGAAATCTGAGGTAGACAGTGACCTTCCTTATGGTTTGAAGGTCAAGTATGCAAAATTTTGTTAACATCGGAATAAAACTGTAGATTTGTATAAGAAACGAACCAACAAACCAACAAACAAACAAACAAACAAACAAACAAACATCCTTGTTTATATATATGGTCCTTTTCCTCCTTAATAGATGCTCTGTTATTTATGTCCTGTCACTTCATCGTCATTTTATGCTCATTATTAATTATTCTTGGAAATGAACGTTCAGTCATCGCATTATCAGCATCTGTTTACAAAATACAGGGTGTTTCAAAATTGGTGTCCCGTCTTTAGTTCCAAATAGCGACTCAAGGGGAACAGATTGGCTGAAAATGATTATTGATTATTTGGTTTTAATGTTCCCTAATTCAGAATAAAAACATTTCGCGTCCCTGGGGTGAAGGGGTAAATTTTGAAAATTTTAATTTTGTAGGGGTAGGAGTTAGAACCCATGTGTTATTTAGAAAGTTGTAGAGCATCATGTAAAATGTGGGTTTAGCAAAAACCCCCGGTGAAAAAATCTCATCCCCTGCCATTTATCGAGTGGGTAAAGTGAAAGGTATGGCTAGCTAATGTAGACAAAAACAGAAAAACTCATTAGAAACTTATTAGAACCACAAAGAAAGAGAGGAAGGAAACTCCGCTTGTCCACAAAAGAAGTTTAATATGTATCTTATATGTGTACATTTCGGCTACCAAGTAGCCATCTTCAGTATATCTCAATGTTATCAATGACAATCGAACAGTGAAGTGAAAAGAAAGACGCGAATGTTCCAGGAGCAAAGCTCACTTTGCACGCTCGCCCAAAGAGTAAACCAGAGGAGGTACACTGCACTGGGTGAGAAGCCTGAAGAACCTCTTAAGTCCTCCAGAGAAGAAGTCCCCAAAAGGGACGAGTCCCCAAAAATCAGCAGGATCTAAAAGATCCAATAGTTGGGGAAGGCGGCCTTGTTAACGTCATCAAAGCAGACATCCAGGATAAGGCGCGGTCTTCGAAATCTGAGGGGATTCTTTACAACGAGTGGATGGTCCAGAATACCTGAAACCAGGGTGTTTTCATGATTCTCCATCTTGGGTAGCATGTTCTTCAGAAGTGTCTGTATGTGGATAGCATGTTCTTTTTTAATAAGGATAATGAAAGAAATGATTTTGGTTCCCCGTCAATTTGACTGCGCCTTGTCATAATCAGATGTCGATTCTGACACAAATAAAAAAAATTAGTGGGCCCCAAATCTTAATAGATAGTGGTTGTTGGCAACTCTTCTGTCAAGTTGGGCAATGGATCGGAGAGCAACATTTTGGAAGGTCTGGAGATCCTTCCACCTAGATTTGCAAATAGAAGCCCAAGAAGGCATTCCATGAAGCAAAATAGTACGAATCACAACCTTGTATATCAAGAGTTTGTTATCTACACCAAGAGCGCTGTTTCGCCCCAGAAGTGCAATCAAACTGAACTTCGCCTTCTTTGCCTTGTTCAGCGCATATTGGACTTGGTCGTTCCAGTTTAGTTTGGATTCGATCATGACACAAAGATATTTATTGCTTTTCACCCATTCATGTTTCTTGCCAAATATGAAGAGGGGCTATGGAGGGTCTTTGCATTTGCGAGTGATAAACATGGACCTTGCACTTTTTGACTTTCAGCTTTAATCGCCACTTAGTGAACCAGCTGATCTTGTGAACCAGCTGATCTTGTGAACCAGCTGATCTTGTGAACCAGCTGATCTTACACCAGTGAACCTTGTGGATCTTGATGTAAAGCTTTTTGTAGTCGAGTGATGACGTGTGCTGGGTTTCGTGCCCAGGTCATGATGGAACCGTCGTCAGGAAACATGTAAAGATTACACTTTGCAAACTTGGGGAAGTCATGGATAAAGAAGTTGATTAAGGCTGGCCCCAAGACAGAGCCTTGGGGTACACCAGCATTAACATCGCAGGGTTCAGACAAGCAGTCCCCAACCTTAACACGAAAAGTCCTCTTTGACAGGAAGGAGCGAACCAGAGCAATTAGATCGCCAGGGAACCCGTAGGTAATCATTTTGTAAATGAGTCCATCATGCCAGACTTGGTCAAAGGCCTTTTGGACATCAAGGAAAACGAGACCACCAAACATAGAGAGGTTGAGAGGACCGTTTAAATCAGCAACGAGCCTCCATAACTGAAGCTGACAAGAGTGGCCTGGACGGAAGCCAAATTGCTCACTACGAATGAGGTTGTTTGCCTCGCAGTACTCATTGAACCTCTTGAGTATAGTGCGCTCAATGACCTTCAATGTTATCGACAATCGAACAGCGTAGGGAAGAAAAACAAAACGAGCGGTCCGGAAGCTATGAGTCCACTGCCATACTCATCCAGTATTATAGCTAAAAGAAATACGCTGAATTAGGAAAGAAGCCAGATGAACCTGGTTAAATCATCCACAGGATACGGAGGAGCCCTTTCCTAACAGGACGATAAAGTTGATTTTTGAATGACGATAGGACGTGGAAGAGCTATGTGATCCTGTAGGGTGGGTAGATGGCCTTTTCGATGTCATCGAAGTTGACGTCCAGTATGTGACGAGGCCTGCGATGTCTAAGAAGGCTTCTAAAGGTGAGCGGATGCTCAAGAATACCTGCAACCAGAGGATTTGGATGGTCCTTCATCTTCGGAAGAAGCTTCTTCAGCGACTCTTTGACGTGATTTCCAATGTTAGGTATACCGAAATCTTCAGCAATGGAAGTATTAATTGCTATTCTCCTGTCGAGTTCGGCTATAGTCCTCAGGGTGACGTTTTGGAATGTTTTTACGTCCTTCCATCTGGATTTGCAGGTTGTAGCCCAGGCAGGCATACCGTACAGAAGAATGGTTCGGATTACCATTTTATATAGCAAAAGTTTGCTGTCCACTCCAAGCGAACTGTTTCGTCCCAGAAGGGCAACCAGACTAAACTTCGCCTTCTTGGCCTTGTTGATAGCATAAGAGAGAGAGGGTCGCCCCAATTTAGCTTGGCATCTATCACAACTCCGAGGTATTAATAGTTCTTTATCCACTCGAGCTCCTTGCCAGATAGGAAGATTGGCTTCGGGGGTTTTCTAAGTTTTTTGGTAACGAACATGGCTTTGCATTTATCTACGTTTAGGTTTAACCTCCACTTAGCAAACCATTTCTCACACAGATGCACATAATTTTGTAACCGAGATATGACATGAGCGGGATTTCGGGCACAAGTCATGATGGACATATCGTCAGCAAACAGGTATAATTCGCACTTTGTAAATGCTGGGAAGTCGTGAATGAAGAAGTTGAACAACGCAGGGCCCAGGACAGAGCCTTGGGGAACACCAGCCTTGATGTCACAAGGGTTAGACATGGAGCAGCCAACCCTGACACGAAAAGTCCTGTTCGACAGAAAGGAACTAATCAAAGCGATCAGCTCGTCAGGAAAGCCACAGGTAATCATCTTGTATCTCAGGCCGTTATGCCAGACCTGATCAAAAGCCTTCCGTACATCTAGAAAGATAAGACCACCGCATGGCGCAATTAAGGGGAGTGTTTAGATCAGCAACAAGCCTCCAAAGCTGTAGTTGACAAGAGTGACCCGGGCGTAACCCGAATTGCTCCTCACGAACAAGATTATTGGTCACGCAGATAGCATTAAACCTCCTTAGAATAACACGTTCATAGACTTTTGACATCGTAGGTAGTAAGCTTATGGGCCTGTAGCTGACAGCGAGGGCAGGGTTCAGACCACGCTTTGGTATCGTAACGATGACGGACTCCTTCCACTTGTCAGGGAAGTATCCATGTCTCCAGCAGTCATTTATGACCCTGGTAATAATCGAGACGGCACTAGGAGGCAAGTTCTTAAGGGCACTGTTTCTGATAGAATCCAAACCTGCTGCTTTCCTGCTTTTAAGATGCTTTATGACGTCGGAGATTTTATTTGTGCTTTCCTCATGCGTAGGAACACTCTGGGATGGTTCATAGGAGATACACACATCGTTGACAAGTTGAGTATTTGAGCGACTATCGGGCTTTTCTTCACAAGGTGTGGTAAACTGCTTTTCCAGGGAGTCGGCGATCAGTTGAGCTTTATTCAATGTTATCAGCAAAGATAGAGCTTTTATAAGGTTGTGGAACCAATCAGGATACCAGGCTAGTGGTAAATATCCTGATTGGTTTACAAGAAAAAATAAACACAATACAAAAAAAAACAAAAAGGGGGGGCTTAATATTAATATTAACAGGAAGACAATTATAAGCAATTAGCTATTATAAAGGGGAATGGCTAATATATCCGGAGTGACGCTATTATAATCAAACGGCTGCTAAAGAGTTAATTTATCCAGAGTGAGACTAGGTCACATGGGATAGTAAATAATTCCACAATGATAAGTCCAGTGGGCCTCTATCATGGTTCAGTAGTTTTTCGGGTGTAATTTTTGATGCTTCCAGTGACTCCAAGAAATTCAGCTTTTTGGGATCCTCTTCAAAGTGCAAAATCCGAACGTTCTTTCTTTCCTACATGTCCAGTAGTTAGATTATGTTCAGCGAATGCTGACTTTTCCGGTCTGTAATTTTTTATATGGTTGAAGTGTTCCTTTATGCGTGTCTCAATTTTTCCCCTACTTTGGCCTAGATATTTCTGGTCACAGGTGTCACAGGTGATCTCGTAGACTCCAGATCTTTGTAGTGTTATCTTGTCTTTGGTCCCGCCTAGGAGGTATCTCAACGTTTGGCTACTTCTGTATGTCACAGTGAGTCAAAATGTTTTGGCAATCTTCTCCAGGCTTTTTGTCAAGTTCGGATTGTAGGGTAAAGATAGGAATTTTTTCTTCTTTTCTTGGTCGTTCTGTAGAGTTGTAATAGCTTTGATTTTCTTCTAAAAAGGTGTTTCTTGAATAACCTGTCAATAATATCGGTGTGATAGCCATTGAAAACAGCAGCTTCTTTAATCATCTGCGCTTCAACTTTTCTATTTTCTTTTGTCATGGGTATGTTTACAGCCCTATTTATCATGTGGTTGAACGCGGCCATTTTTTGGCTGAAACAGTGGTTGGAGGTTGATTTTATATACACTGGGACATAGTTTGGCTTCCTGTAGATTTTAAAAGTGAGTTTCTTTCCATCTCTAAGTATCATTAAATCAAGGTAAGGAAGGGATTTCTCTTTTTCTTTTTCTATGGTGAACGAAATGGAGAGGTACAGATTGTTCAGTCCCTCTACCAGTTGGTCTAGTTTGTTCTCGTATACTATAGCAAACAAGTCGTCCACGTATCTGTACCAAGTTTTGGGAAAGTATGGTAACGTAAACGCTGCTAAGTTCTCTAAATGATTAATAAAGAGGTTAGCGAGGAAGGGGCTAATACTACTCCCCATAGGTGTTCCATTCTCCATTCTATAAAAATTGTTGTTGAAACGAAAGAAGTTGTTATAACAATATAGCTTACTTAATAGCATAATGTCACGCACTTGGGCTAGAGGTATGTCGTTATGATCGAGACAATCTTCAAGTATAGATAGGGTATCATCTATGGGATAGTGGGAAACATAGAAACAATGTCAAAAGAGACCAGGATGTGGTTGTCAGGGATAGTAGTGTTCTCGATTCTATTGGTAAGCTCTAAACTATTTTTTATAGAATAAGATTGACCTTCCAGTTTTAATTTACCAAAAAATTTACTAAGGAATAAAACAATTAAAGTAGTAGGGGATCCAGTATTGTCAACGATGGGTCTCATGACATTACCCATTTTATGTGTTTTTGGAAGACAGTACATTCTGGGTATGCGTGGGTTACTGGGGCATAAGGTATACCTGTTCCTATTTTTGAAAATGGATTTGCAATCGGAAATGCAATTTTTGGTTTTTCTACATAGTTTATCAAGAGGGTTGTGGTCTAGTTTAACATAAGGACCTTGTGAGATGAACTCTTCAACACCTTCGACGTAGGTGGATTTATTTAGGATAATTACGTGATTGCTTTTGTCATCCTTGACAAAATAGCAGTCCTTTGATTTTAACTTTTTAATGATAGGATGGGTTTCTTTATATGTTTTCTCGAATTTGTTAGGAATGAGGTTGTCTATATTTTTAGATAGTTGGTTATGGCAAAGCAGTTTTAACTCTATATTTTGCCCTTTGTTGTGAACCTGCACAAAGAGTGCTTAATAGAGATTTATAATCTTCTTTATGGTTAGTGACAGCGTATTTGAGGCCTTTGTTGAGGGTGTTTAGTTCTTTATCCGTGAAGATGGTATCCGACTTATTGATAACAACTTCGTATATATTGTGTATAAACTCATTATTTTGGGGAAGTGGTTTCATAGCACCGATAGATTTAAACTTACGTTTAATCCTGAGGGTTTTGTGAAAAGATTTGTGGTTGTTGACAGTATGTACTTTCGCTAGAAGCCTATCGAACAGGATGGGGTGTAACTTATTATTAAATTCTTGATAGGTGTTGTAGGATTCTAGTTCCGCGTTAGCGAGGGAGCTGTACGTTTTCTCTATAAATAAGGATAAATAATGTAGTTTTGCAGCGGAGATAACTTTCTTCATAAGCGGGTTTTGCTTTTACAGAACTTAGTTTTTTATAAATTTAGGTAATATGTTTGTATTTCTGCACTGGGTAAGTATTTTTGTATTTTTTGTATTGTGTTTATTTTTTCTTGTAAACCAATCAGGATATTTACCACTAGCCTGGTATCCTGATTAGTTCCAAAACCTTATAAAAGCTGTATCTTTGCTGATAACATTGTGACATAATGAATATGGCTACTTGGTAACCGAAGTGTATACATATACGATACATATTAAGCTTCTTTTGTGGACAAGTGGAGTTTCCTTCCTCTTTCTTTGATACAAGCATCCACAGATTCCTAAAGTCAGTGTGTTTTATTTCTTTATTATTAGAATTTATTAGAAAACAGTACATTTGAAAATGAATGAGAATGAATGAGTCGTTACCCTGAATAGCTGATGGTCTTGACCCCACTCGTACGCAAATTTGCTCACACGACTCATTCATTCTCATTAATTTTCCAAATGTAGGCCCTACTGTTTTCTAATAAGTATGGTTTTTGTCCACATCAGCTAGCCATACCTTTCACTTTACCCACTCGATAAAGGGGGCAGGGCATGAGATTTTTTCACCGGGTTTTTTGCTAAACCCACGTTTTACAGGAGGCTCTACAACTTTCTAAATAACACATGGGGTCTAACCCCTACCCCTACAAAATTAAAATTTTAAAAATTTACCCCTTCACCCACAGGGACGCGACATGTTTTTACTCGGAATTACGGGACATTAAAACCAAATAATCAATATTCATTTTCCCCCCGCCTATTCCCCTTGAGCCGTTATTTGGACCTAAAGACGGGACACCAATTATGACACGCCCTGTATACACATTCCCACAGAAAATAATCAAAATGAATTTTTTGGAAACGGTTGGATCTGCTGTGCTACCCAATAAGCTAGGTGATAACCCCGGCGTGGCTCGGACTTTTTTTTGGAATAAATTTTGAAATATCTTAAAAATAAGCACATGAAAACGCTTAGAATTAATACATTAAAAATTCTTAATGAAAATTTGATAAAAAATTTTTAAAGGCTCACACGGATGGACCTCACCAAGAATGGCACTGCTAGTCTAAATAATTTCTTACTTGCGTAATCTTACTTTGTGCACTTGATGTCGTTGCAATTCCCTTTCTTCTATCGACGTCTTGAAGCAAAACTTCTCCATTCATCACTTTGTGTAGTCTAGCGGTCGCCGATTCTTCTTTTAATACAGCACGGAGCTAAAGGATTGCTTCCTCTGTCGTCTTCCACTCTTTCTCAATTGTCTGCTAACTCTCAATTATCTCCAGTTACTGATCATTTTTAAAGATTTTCAAGAAATTAAGTACTAAGAACTTTTCTAAGAAAAGCCTGAATAACAGGAATTCTATGCATTGTTACAGATTGAAATTTATCTATATTGCACAATCTTTGCCTTGCATTGTTGGTCATGAGATATTTCTCATTAATATGCCTTGCCATTACCATGAATATCGACTTTTTATCAATAATTATTAATTTTTCAAAATCCGAGGTAGACAATGTCCGTCCTCATGCTTTGAAGAGGTCAAGTATGCAAAATTTCATCAGGATCGGAATAAAACTCTAGATTTGTATAAGAAACAAACCCACAAACCTACAAACAAACAAACAAACAAACAAACAAACAAACAAATAAACATCCTTCTTTATATACCGGGT
>JAHWFO010007099.1:4372-30734 GCA_023313115.1 Rhysida immarginata
TGGAACTTTCAATGCTTAAATATGGCATGTAATATATCAAACAAATTGGGATGATGTATAATGAATGAATATAACGTAAAATTAATGATAGTCCAAATTGGTTTCACAGAACCTGGTTTAGTGGAACCATGATGTTCATTGGAACTTTCAATGCTAAATTATGGCATGTAATATATCAAACGATTTGGAATAAGATGCCATGAATGATTATAACGTAAAATTCATGATAATCTAAATTGGTTTCAAGGAACCTGGTTTAGTGGAACCATTATGGTTCATCGGAACTTTCAATGCTAAAATATAGCATGTAATATATTAAACGACTTGGAATGAAGTGTCATGAATGAATATAACGTAAAATTATTGATAGCCCAAATTGGTTTCAAGGGTACGTAGTTTAATGGTATCATTATGGTCCATTAGAAACTTCCAATGTTAACATAGGGGGGTTTAAAAATATATTTCCGTGAATGGTTTAGTTTAACCTTTTGGTACTTGGTTATCTCATTCCTTAATGGTTTATTTTTAACGGAACCTTAATTCTAAGTCATTCACAACTGATTCATTCATTCATTCATGTCTGATTTTAATCTATGCAATATTAACTTGGATACAATTCGTTGAAAAATTGAATAATCAACTATTCTATTTTTTTGCTATGTGGGGCAGCTTATTCTAATATTTTGCAACAGCCAATTAATAAAACATTGCAATAGAGTTGTACAAACATTTCTGGAACAACATTTACCTATGTGCATGAAAACCAGGCGTTACGATTTGAATTATGTATTGTTTCAGATGGTATCCAAATTGAACATTTACTGCAATTTTCTTGTGAGATAAAGAAATAAGTTATGTAAAAAAAAATGGTGATTTAGAAGTAAACATCGTACGTTCTACTAGTTTTCCATTGCTACTTTGTGGTATCTTACACAGTTAAAAAGTTACTTTATGATTTGACCCCTTAAAGAGGCCAAAGGTCAAATTTCACGTGAGTATCAGATTGTGCACCCTCACTTTCCTGTAGCATTGTATTAACAGATTGTTGACAATTTTAATAGATTTGTAGATACTTGGGTGGATCACTTCAAAGTAAACACCCTGAAAATACATTTTAACATTTGATAAATGGCTTTTGTCAAGGTTTAAAGATACAAAGAGCTAAAATAAAATTGCTAGTAAAGTAAGTCAAATTTTAACGATAATATCCACGAATATGTTCAGGAAACTCGTTCCGTTCTATATAAAGCTTTATTTCAGCAAATGTTTCAATTGAATGCCCAACGGGACCTTCTATGTTTAGCTGAAACCTGTTTTAGCCGCCCATGAAAGGAAATAGCTCTGAACCTATTTAAAGTTTGAGCCACAAAAAAATCGAGTGGGTTATCATCGTATGCCGTTTATTCCGTGATTGATAGAACTGCAGTTGGGTGCGAGGCAATTGTCTCCGAGGTGATCTTTGGCTCCGTTTTCTAAAAGGTCTCCGAAATCGATCGACACCATTAAAACGGGCAAAGGGAAAAGGGAAAGGAGAGGAGAGAAAGAGGGAATGTAGGGAGGCAAAAAAAAAAGGAGTCTCACCTTGCCGACTGACGCTTCCAATTTTCGTTGCACCGCTGTCAGGACAACTTTAACGAAATGAGATCGCCAAGTAATCCCCCGCGCAATCCTCCCGTTCAATTACAATGGAAGACAGTTTGTCGTTCGAAACTGTTCAGTCAATATTTCATCCCCTTACACCCCCTCCTTCCCCGCCACAACTGAACCTCCAACCTCCCTTTCACTCACTCTCACCTCTCACCGTTAAACACACTTTGGCTGAACTCTCAACCTGCGCAATTGGGGGTCGCCCGCTAACGTGGACTGGTTTGAAAATGACGTGATACTGCAGTTTTAAACGCATTCCTTTTGTAGATGATTATAGAGAACGTGCCTGGAAGATTATTTTTAAAACTTGCACATAATTTGAAAGCAAAACAAAAAAGAATGGGAAATAACATCAGAAAAAAAAATAAAGTCAGTTTTACACTAATGGGGGCCTCACTGTCACGAGTGACATCTTATGCATGCTAGACATGATGACGAGTCACGTAACGACAGGATATACAAAATTTCACTCGGAGGCAGCGGAGCTTGAAAGCCATTCATATCGGACAACTCCATTAGCATTGATATTCTAATAAAAATATAACATTTCTTTACGAACGCCCACATTAATGGCATTTGAAAATCAACACAATAAATCCATTCCTCGTCCATTATGAAAATAGAAATCTCAAGTTATGTGATCTCCTCTGCACGTTTACCAAACAAAGTAAATAAAAATAAATATATATTAATTAGGATAAATAACACTCCTTTAATTAAATGAAGACACATAAATTAAAATAAATATAAGAAAAACTATGAAAAAGTCACCCAATTGATACAGTAAAAGTTGAAGGACGAAAACATAAATGGAATGCAGGACTTGTGGAGAAACTCGGATGAAATACAGAGGAAACACAGAAGAAACGAAGATCTAGTAAAGAAATGTTACACGGACACAGGGAGGCACACAGTTACAGATGAAGAAGGTCTATGATGGAAGTTCGATGATTCGTAACACGTAGATGACTAACTTGAAATATAACGTTTTCGGGATTTTTTCTCATCTTCAGTATTAAAGTTTTTTGAATGAATGTAAGATATAATAATAAAAATAAAACAATGTAATCTAATACAATGTGTGATATTATGATTATTTTGATTGTTGTGATCAGTATTGTTGAGTGATATTATATTTTTAGTAGTAATTTACTTTTATTATTAACTAGCAAACAGTTGATGTTTAACCCCAAATCTTCCGATTATTTTTGATCATATTTACATATGTTGTGACCTTTACTAAATCTTCCATTATATCACGTGCTTACCTGGATTGGTTAATACTATTCTTCACTTTGAAGCTTCCTTTACTTATCTATTTAATTTTTTTTTATTATATTTATTTATTTACTAGCAAAGGTACCCGGCGTTGCCCGGGATAATTACACTTGGATGTAAACAGAACAATCTCAAAAAATTAAATTAAATTTTGCAATATCTTAAAAATAAACACATGAAAATGCTTAGAATTAATACAGTAAAAATTCTTAATGAAAATTCGAAAAAAATCTTTTTAAAGGCTCACAATGGCTGGACCTCTCCAAGGATGCCACTGCTAGTCTAAATAATTTCTTACTCACGTAATCTTACCTCAGATGTATACTTAGTGTTGTTGCAATTTCCACTCTTCTCTCGATGTTTTGAAGCAAAACTCTCCATTCTTCTATTTACTTGCTTCCCATTTGCTCAATACATCACGGAGCTAAAGGAGTGCTTCCTCTGTCGTCTTTCCACTCTTTCTCAATAGTCTGCTAACTCTCCATTATCTCCAGTTACTGATCATTTTTAAAGATTTTCAAGAAATTGTTAAGTACTAAGAACTCTCTTTTCTAAGAAAAGCCTGAATAACAGGAATTCTATGCATTGTTACAAATTGAAACTTATCCATATTACATCATCATTTTATGTTCATTGTTATAATTCTTGGAAAGATTGCTTTAACATTACATCATCATTCTGTGCTCATTGTTATTGGTGAATTGCGCGTTGATACCATTGTTGATGCGAACACAATGGGCCTATTGTTGCACAAACTTTGCCTTGCATTGTTGGTCATGAGGTATATATTGTTGGTTTATGCAGTGTGTTTGTGAATTTCGTGCTGATACCATTGTTGATACCTATTGTTGTACAAACTTTGCCTTGCATTGTTGGTCATGAGATATTTCTCATTAATATGCCTTGCTATAACCATGAATATCGATTTTTTATCGATATTTATTATTTTGCCGAAATCTGAGGTAGACAGTGACCTTCCTCATGCTTTGAAGGTCATGCATGCGAAATTTTATCAAGATCGGAATAAAACTGTAGATTTGTATAAAAAACATACAAACAGACCCACCCACCCACCCACACACAAACATCCTTCTTTATATATATAGATTTCTATAGACGGTTTGGCTACATTTTTTTCATTTGAATTAATGTTGATGGTTTCTTTTATTAGTCTTTTTTTATAATTTATTTCTTTACTAATAATTTTGATTTTGTTCCAATCCGGATTATGATTTTGGTTAATGCAGTGGTTCACTAAATGATTGTTTTTATCTTTGTTTCTAAGTGCTCTTTCATGTTCTTTTATTCGTGTTATTAATTGTCTTTTTGTTTGGCCTGTGTAAATGTGTTGACAATTGGCGCATGGAATTTGATATATTATGTTAGTGATGTTCCATTTTTCTTTATTATTTTGGTAAATGTCTTTGAAATTAGAAATTGTGTTATTGTTTTGATTTTTTGTTGTTTTTATATTAGAGGTTGTTATTATGTTTTGGTTATGTTATTTGTTATTTTTGGTATGAAGAACATGTGATTGTTGCTGTACATGGCATGGGGCCTGGATTCCTTCTGATGCAGGATAATACTCGTCCACAAACTGCATCTGTCACTCAAGACTTTCTACGGATGTATGGCATTCAGACCATGACGTGGCCTGCAATGAGTCCAGACCTAAATCCCCTTGAACATCTTTGGGACATGCTTGACAGGCGAATTCGACACCGCCCTTCAGCTCCAGAAACACTGCAAGAGCTCATCCAGGCACTTACTGAGGAATGGGACCGGCTTCCCCAATATCACATCCGTCGACTGATACGGAGCATGCCTCGAAGGTGCATGGAGGTTACTGCAGCCCATGGTAGGCATACACATTACTGAGTGGTGCAAAAACTGATCCCTGGAAGAAACAGGACATTCTCCTCACACGTCCAAAGGACATTTCACTTTGTTTTAGGCAGGGGTCCTGCAGTTTCCTGTTTTTTCTTTGTTTGTTCACCAGTTGTTTCAATAATGCATTCTATTGTTAAATAAACCGTCTTTTAATGATCACATACAGCGATTTTGTCCATATTATTCGTAGTTGCTTCTGCACGCTGCTTAATAGAAGCGTTCCTTTAAATGTTTTGAGCATTGTATAATAAAGGTTGACAGCTGATAACCAAACATTTTGTGTAATAAAAACGCTAATTTTTGCCTAATTAGCCTATTATTTTTTAATTATATTAGCTTATCTAAGTAATAATACCCAAATACGATTTGTTAGATTATAAATAAAATTAAAAGTTTCTTTCCGATTGTGTAAAGTTTGAATCAGACAGGCAGAGATATCCTGGCTAAAGTAATGAATAAAGCGCGCGGGAGGAAATCCAACTTTTTCAGTGGCTAAATTTTAATGCAACTGACTGTACGTATTAGGGTCTTTTCAATCAATCCTACTCGGGAGGGGAGGGGGTTAATTTCTTGTTCTTATACATCTCAATCAAACATGCTCACACAAAATCTAATTCACTTATGCTACGAATACATTTACCCATTCAAATTTTTAAATCTAAATTCCTAATAAAATTTATAAGTTCGTTTTGGTAATGATACACTGGTGGAAAAAAGTTTGGGAAGTCGTTGTTTTCCATGAAATTTCAACAGTAGAAACATAATTTTTATATGAGTTTATATGTAATAACAAACAATAACATGCAAGTGATAAAATAAAGAAAAGTATATTTGCTTATAACTACAAGCATATTACACTTTTTACCCTGGTCAAAAGTTTGGGGTATCATCACAAAATAAAGCAAAACCAGAAAATAAATAGTGAATTAAGAAGCAATCTCTGCTCCATTTGACTTAACTACGTCTAACAGCCGACCTGGAACTGATTTAAATAAACTAAGGATTACATTTGCATTAATTTTCTTCACTGCATTCTGGATAGCTTTGATCAAAGCATCCCGACAATAATACTGCTGTTCAGCGTCAATCTCCTTGCTCATGAGGTGCCAAATGTTTTCAATTATGTTCAAGTCTGGACTCCGAGCCGGCCAGTCAAGAGTAGTGATGGTGTTTTCCTGAAAAAACTTGGAAATGATGCGTGCTTTATGGATAGAGGCGTTGTCCTGTTGCCAAATCCAGGGCTTTCTACGAAATTTTTGCTTGCACCATGGTATAAATACATCCTGAAGATCTTGCAAGTACTTGGCAGCAGTGTAAGTTGCCTTGGCAGCAGTGTAAGTGCCTTGCAGACTGCCCCCAATACCATCACACCTCCACCTCCCATTTGACGCTTCACACGTTTAGGTTCAGACGTTTTTGTACCACGATGTTCCACATAACTGCATGTGTTGTGTGGCCCATCAAAACTGAAACGTTTTTCATCGGAAAAAATGACGGTTTCAAAGTTGGTGCTCTCCCGAATATGCTTCTCTGCAAATTGCAGCCTGGTTTGTTGTTGTACTTTGGTTAACGGAATTTTCTTCGCAATTACTTCGTAGGAAAAGTTCTGACGTTGAAGTTCTCATCGTATAGTTCTCCTAGAAGCATCTAGTTGGAGCCCGAGTTGGATCCGAGAACTGTTGACCAAGTGGCCTGATGCAATTTCTGCTCTGCAGTAGAGTTTAATGCGCGATTTTTCCCTGCGACTTAGAGCAGAAGGGCGACCCATTTTCTTCCGTTTTTCTGTTCAAATTTTTGACAATCCGGACAACCGTGTTGTAGCCAACATGACACAGTTTAGCCACGACTTGAAAGTTCTTGTGCTCTTCGTATAGTGTCTTAATTTTTTCTCTTTCTGCCTCAGTCAACATTTTGAAGCTTCCTTTACCACCAGCAATGGAAGGAAATCGAATAAAAAATTTTTATCATGATAAAATATCCAAATTTATCGCATATCCCAAACTTTTCACCCGGGGAGTTTAGGTAGTTTGCTTGTAAGTAACAGGCAAATGAACTTTTCCTTACTTTGTTCCTTGCTCATAAATATTTGTTATTACATGTAAACACATACTAGGGCGGACTGCGACTCGCGAATCGCTTTCTTGACCAATAATTTAGAGCGAACCGTTATTGATTGTTAAGAAAATGACTAACTAAATTCTTTAAATTGATATTAATTTTTATTGTTGAAACAATTTCATTTTAAACTGCGTAATTTGGCAAGTTCTTCACGCCTAACCTTCCACGATGCATGGTTGTTGATATTAATCAACCGCGGCTTTGCAAATGTCGGTTCGATCAATAAACCGTTGAAGGTCTTCACTCGTGAAAATGCTACGTACGATAAGCCAAGTCCAAATTCTGAATCACCAATGTCTATGACTGCTTTATCAACAGTGATTCCTTGTGCTTTGTGTCTGGTGATTGCATAGGCTAACTTAAGCGGAAATTGCTTACGCGTACAAGATACTCCTCCTTTTTTGAAGCCAACGGCGATCGGTAAAATGGGAACTGCTTCATTGGTTAATGTTGGTCCAGTATAGGTTGCGAATTTGACGAGAATGCACATCGGCAGTTCATTCAAGTGGTTGCGAGTTTCAGTTGGCGAGTAGACAATGCCGACAACCACACCAAAAAGATATTGTGATTACGCTGTGATTACAGCACTTAGAATTACAATATATATCTCAAAATGTAGATTCAATATTCAAGAATGCAATGAAATCGAAAAAATATCGTTAAAAGTTCTAAGAACTTCGAAATTTGGCCTTAAAAATCGAATGTGCAGAGCAAAATTTGCGAAGGGCTTCGCCGTATTTTGTATGTCAAAAATTCTATTTGCACGCGCAATGTTTGTTTACGTTTTTCTCAATGCATTCCTATGGGAACAATTGAAGGGTGATTATTCCTCGATGGTAGGTCGGATTTGAAAAATTTCTTCTTCTTGACCATCACCATGGTCATGCGCATGCACGTGCAAATTTTCATTGTTGTGACTATTACGTGTCAAAAGTTTTATGCGGTCATCGAATTACCCTTGTCGACTGTTAACAGAGCTTCGCTTACGCTTCGCTCTAAAAAAACAGGTGATAAAAGTTCTAAGAACTCGATAAAATGGTCTCAAAAATCGATGGTGCAGAAAAAAATTTGCGAAGGGCTTCGCCATATTTTCTATGTTGAAAAATCTATTAGCGCGTGCAATTGTTTGTTTACATTTTTTTCAATGCATTTCAATGTGGAACAGCTAAATGGTGATTATTCCTCGATGGCTGAACCGATTTTTAAAATTTTTATTTAGTGACCATCAGGATGGTCATGTCCAGCTGTGTGCAAAATTTCATTTGTCTATGTTCTCTGGTTCAAAAGTTTTATGCGCACAAAGAATTTTGATTTTCGCCTGATAACAGAGCTTCGCTAACGCTTCGCTCTAATAAAAAATTAAGTTGAAATTTCATGGAAAACAACGACTTCCCAAACTTTTGTCCACCAGTGTAGCTTACGCATTCTCTTGGTTAAGAAAGAACCTTAAAATTGAAAATTGACGTATTTATTTATTATTATTGACTTGGATTTCCTCTGCCTTGGTTCATGCATACAGATAAAGAGCTAGACCGAATTCATAGGATTAACGTAACATGTGTCTAAAATAGAATTATTAAAGCTTTTTCCTAAGAACTTTTTAAAAATATACATGCGACTTCCTTTATCTTTTTTATAAAATATAGCCCCTGCCAAAACTGCCATTTGTCCGAAACTCTAGAAATAAACATTTCATTTTTCATCCACAATATCAGAATGAAATTTCAATTTCGATGAAGTGTTACATGTTTTTTTTTTCTCCTTCTATTGCCAATTCTTTTTTTAAAATACTTTTTATAGGAATTCATGACAGTAGTCGTCAAACTCTCAACTGATCTTCATTCGCAAATGGAATGGTGGTATGGGTGTGCGTTTGCCGAATGAAACGAAGAGGACACAAACAGACGATGACGACGAGAGTTTCTACTCGAGCATGGTGACGAGAGAGGAAATGAAAAATGACAACTTTCGGAATAAAAGTCAACAACATAACAGCTGCTCAAAAACAACTCCACCACCCCCATCCTCGCGTCCTCTGCCACTCATGCTTTTAACTGACAGTTGTCGAGGAAAATAATTGAGTTAGATTTTCATCACAGATAAGAAAAATTACATTTACTCTGCAAGTTTACTCTTCTGTTTCAGCTATGGATAAGTAACTTTTCGTATCGCAATCCAATATAAATTCAAATGTAAAGCAATATAAACAGTGTTTGTTTAAAAGGCAAAATAAACACCAGGCTAGTGCGAAAGTAATGTTAGTTTAGCACATGCAGTTTAAATTCCGGGAAAGAAATTTAAATCTGCAAAGGTTTAAGCATCCATTGGTGCTGACATCAATGCAAATATATTAACAATTACGTTTGAGCACACAGTTTACTCAATTCTGTCGTTTAACTTTTGTGCAGTTGCGGATCGTAGCTGCCATGAAAACTTACAAGATTCGCGTATATGAGTTCAAACTCGGGAAATGTGCATCCAACGAGAACGTCACGAAAATCTCAGTCCAGGTTTGGAACTGTGCGGCCAACAAGTTGATGCTTTTCACTTGTAAACAAGAAAGGGCGTGTTCTCCTTCATGACAACGCTCGCCCTCATACAACAATAACCAAACAAAAATTGGAGGGGTCAGGATATAAAACTTTGCCACATCCACCTTACAGTCGGGGCCTTTCCTCAACGGGCTATCTTTTTTTTCTGGCCATAGAAAATTTTCTTCGCAAAAAACTTATCAAAATGAGAATGATGTTGAAATTGTCTTCATTGAGTTGAGCTCCTTACGGCAGCAAACGTCTTTAAATCAGAAACTGAAAAACTTCTTGGACGGTAGGAGATTATTATTTCTGTCGCAGGGTCATATTTTTAAACAAAAAAGCATTTTGTTTGTCTTATTGCTTTTCTGAACAGTTTTGAAGTCTTCTTTCGTGAGTGTCTTTAGTTGCGCGTCGTGGCTATCTTGATTTGCGCAACAGCGGCCAATGAATTAGAAATCTTCGTTCAATATGGTATTGATCCTCCTTTAGCTGTAATACGCGGTTTGGCATGGACGCTACATGGTGTTGCAATGCAGGTAACGTAATCGCAGACCATGCCTTCGTCAGAGAGACCTTCAGGTCCTGCAGAGTAGACAGAAGCGGATGACTTCGACGAATATCTCTTTCCAACCTGTCCCAAACATTCTCGATTGGATTCAAATCCGGACTTTGCGCTGGCCATGACAGATGTTGACACTCGGTGTCATGTTGAGAAACCCACTCCTGAACAATTCTTGCTCGATGGACAGTAGCATTGTCGTCCATGAAGAACCCTTCACCATTTGGGTACAAATGCACCATTGCAGGATGAGCTTGATCTGCAACAATGTTCAGGTAGTCTTTGGTTTTCACCCGACTGTCAAGCAATATCAGGGTACCCTTGCTATACCAACAAAACAAGGCCCATACCATGACACCTCCTCCTGCAGCTTGAACTGTGTTCACAACACATGAGGGGTCCATCGCTTCACTGGGCTGCCGCCAAATTCTCTGCGGGCCATCGGTGCAAAACAATGTGTAACGTGACTCGTCCGACCACATCACATTTTTCCAGTCGTCTACTGTCCAGTCACAGCGTTCTTTACACCACTACAGGCGAACTTTCCGGTTTGTTGCTGGCACCAGGGGCTTCCTCACTGGCATGCGATTTCCCATCCCTATTCTGGCGCTTTGTTCTGGAGGAGATGGGTTGCGATGATCTTTCATTGAAGTCTGCCGTCAGTTGCTCCACAGTAGACCTTCGGTTTTGCCGCACAATCCGTCTCAGACGACGTCGGTCCCTGTCTGTGTTGATTGTTTTTGATCCACAATTCTGCCGTTTCGACAACTCTTGTGGATTCCGTTTCCACGCATTGAACACCTTGGAGACCTGACCTTTTGAGATACCGGTCAGTTGTACTGTCCTGGAAATCGTAGCTCCAGCTAGACGGGCTCCCACAATAACTCCTTTTTAGAACTCAGACAGGTCTGCAGTTTTCCCCATTTTGCTCAACTTGAGCAGCTGCTCAACTTGTTCCTATCCTGTACCTGCAGCTTGGAATGGGCATGTACCTCTCATGATTGCATTAATTTGCATATCACAATCATTTCTGACCTGTGACCTCGCTTTACATATTATACAGTAATTCACCACGGGTATTGGCCAGTGTGTGTACTTGATGGTCAAGGTTAGAGGAGGATTCCCGATTTTACACGTCCATTTATCGATTGAACTGATTCGTGGGTTCATGGAAGTCTATTTGGACGTATTGTAATAGCTTCGCGGTTCATTGCCAGCATTAGCTTAATTGGTAAGAGCGGTGCCAGCAAAAAGGCATGATCCTCAGTTCAATTCAAGGTCGAGGAATTTCTCTTTCCCTTTTCTATTTGTAGTTATTAGAAGAAGGAAGTCCAGAATGTGCCATGTACTCCGGAAGTAGTCAAAAAGGCATGGAGAAGTTACCACACAATACATTCAAATAATAATCATTTTTAAATAGATATACAAAAAGCACTACAGATAATTATAGCCACGGACAATACGAGAGATTTAGAACAAAAATATTTATGAATCTTTTTCAAATTACTCTCCATTGGAAGCCATGTACAGATTCATTCGGCCCGGAGAAGGGTGCCACATAACCACTGCAAGAGAAGAAGCTAACAACCATAACCTTTCCAGCGCTTCGAACTCTTTTCAGTTTCCTCGGCGGAGTCCTTGTGCGTCCATTGTTTTGACTGCTCTTTCGTCTCAGAATCATAATGATAAAGCTATGTTAAATCACCAGTTAGGATACTGTAAACTCAACGTGATTCGCCTTATACGAATATTTCGAGCATTTCAACGCACCACTTCAATTTCCTCCTTTTGCTCTGAAGTCAACAAGTGCGGGATCCATCTTGTACATCATTTCGTTAGTTGAAGATGAACTCGCAAAATAGTATTGACTGCTGTCGATGCAAAGTGTAGTACCTCCTCTAACGGATACGTGATGCGAGGCGAATGTTTACCGGAATAACTGCATCAGGAGGACTTCCACTGCGGGGATCGTTTTTCAGAGACTCTCGCTCTCTTCTAATTTCTCGATTCCAAGGTTGTGACGCATGCTTTCGATGGAGAATAGTCCAGGAAAGTTTCTCTCAAAGTTTCATTTGGATTTAGGCTTTCTCCGCCTCTTTTGAAATCTCCATTATAAATTGACCTTTATCCCCTGTATTGTGATTGGTTGCCACTAAACGTCACTGATTTTTTTACAAAATGCAAATGGCGGACACTGGACGTGTTAACGGCATTTGTTGACTGTATCTTAGAAAGTTTTAATTGTTGTTGTTCAAAATTTTTATTGCTATGGTTAAATATTGTTGTATTCCCAATTGTCAGAGTGAGGAGAAAGAAATAAACATCATTAGAAAAATTTTTATAGGTAATTTGGAAATGACTATGAAATTAAAATTATGAAAGATTGTCAGTAAACTTTTAAATCATTATATTTTGCAAATTTCAGGTTAATAATGAATGTTAAATTAATAAAGATAATATTAAAAATCTTTAAAGTAGTAAAAACCTATGAAAAATGTAAAAAAAGTGAATTTTACTCAAATCACAAATGCTTACAACACGACCAAGGGACGCCATTTTTTATGTGGTCACATGGGTAGTCAAGGCTACGAATGCTAAGCAAGTGTGTGAGAATGAGAGTTTATGATAAAGGTCAATTGCTCCTGTAGTGCGACTATGCTCATTTCGAACCACTGCATGACACTGAAATCCAGGCAGACGTTATTGGAAGGCATGAGTGCGCGTGTCACGAAACTTAAAATTGATGAGACATATAAACAGACTGTTCAGCTCCAAATTTATGAAGCACTATTGCTCTGGCTAGAAAATTCTCCATCGCACTAAGGCGATAGCTTCTCTAACCTGAGATATGCATCTAATGAAAGCTTGGAAACTCCTCTACCAGAAAAGCGTCTATTGACCAATGTAGTCATCATCCGTATCTGCGTGAATAATTCAATCACACATTTAGTTCAACCAAACGTCCATTGGAGTTTCACCTCTTTAAATGCAGCGATAATCAATGAATCAGGCTTTCCTAAACTAGACTTACAGGATCTCACAAATTGCTGAATCTCTCACATAGGAGGCAATTTTCATAGAAACTCAAAGAATAATCGTTAATCTAAAGTAAAGTGTGTACCGGGTGGGCAAGTAATAACGTGAGGTGTTCAGAGCTCACTAGGGGGAATTCTATTAGGCCAAATGCAGTGCATTTTGGTGTATATACTTAGTGGAACATGCAGTTTCGATTTCTGCAAAAAAAAATAGTACCAAAAGTCGCCATAGGGAGCGCTTATTTCAAGAAAACAATGAATACCTAATTGTCAAATGAACAAATACCGTACAAACCAACTTTAGTAACAACAATAAACAATGTTTTATTTTTAATTCCAAATGTGTTTCAATATGACCACCAGTGTGCTGTTCCAAAAGCTGCATGCGGTACACGACATTTTCTACGGCAGCTCGCAGCATATCTGCGTTAATTAGTCTGATATGTAACGTTATTTGATCCTTTAAGGTTGAGAGGTCAGGAACATGTGCTTGATAAACAAGGCTTTTCAAATATCCCCATAACCAAAAATCACAAGGGTTGAGATCAGGCGACGTGGGTGGCCATATCATGGGAAATGCACGACTAATTAATCTGTTGTCTGAAAAACGTTCTCGCAAGATCTACTGCACCTGACGTCCGATGTGCGGTGGCGCACCATCCTGCATAAAAATGGTAGAATCCAGACAACCATTTTCCTGGTATCACAATCGTGGTATCCCAAAATTCTCAAGCATATCGGCATACCTGGCAGAATTGACGGAACAAGTCACCGGTCCATGGGGACGGATTTCTTCAAAAAAGTACTGGCCGATAATGAAAGAAGCAGTAAAGCCGCACCATACTGTTAGTTTCGGTGAATGCATAGGAGTTGGCAGACACACTTGTGGATTCGATGCAGCCCAAATACGGCAGTTGTGGGTATTGATATCACCATTCAAATAAAAATGTGCCTCATCACTCCATAAAATTTGCCATGGCCATGCATCATCCACTTCCATACGTGCTAAAAATCTCAATGAAAAATCAGTTCGGGTACGTTCATCTCCAGGAAGCAACTGTTGAACAGGTGTGAGTTTATAGGGATAAAATGTCAATATCTTATGCAATATTTTCCTCACCGTCGAATATGGGATATCTGTTTGGCGTGCTATTGCGTGTGCACTGCTGGTACCCTGCACAGTAGTCATCTCCTGTTCCACAACAGCAGTTGCAACTTCTTCAACCTGTTGCTGCCTGATTCGTTTGCGTCCCCGGCCTGTTTGCACTCCTAGAGTTCCAGTAGATTCAAATCGTTCAATCATTTTCCGTAAGTTAGTTATGCTCATCGGTCCTCTTCGTAACGTTTTCAATCGCCGGAATTCACGAAGGGCAGCACTTGCATTGTCGCTCTTCTGATAAAACAACTTGACTAATAACGCCCGGTCAGGCAGAGTAAGCGTCATCGTCAGGCCATTCGTTCGTGAATGATGGGAAATCCTCAGCCTTGCCTTTCATTGTCATGATTTCTCAACACGGAATGCGCTTATGCAAATGTATTCATTGTTTTCTTGAAATAAGCGCCCCCTATGGCGACTTTTGGTACTTTTTTTTTCTTTTTGCAGAAATCGAAGCTGCATGTTCCACTAAGTATATACACCAAAATGTACTGCATTTGGCCTAATAGAATTCCCGCTAGCGAGCTCTGAACACCTCACGTTATTTCTTGCCCACCCGGTATATGCTAGGGACAATTAACATATTTTAAGAAAATTTCACAGAATAACAAAATTAAGTCTGAAAGGTATTAGCTTTTAAGGATTGGTAATGACTTATAATAATATTCATATTGATTATTATAATCTAATCGCCAAGAACTTTAAAGTATCTTTAACAGTTTTTAAAGTTGATCTCCTCCAACCAAAATTGCCTCAACCCTTTTCTCCAACGTTTATAAATGATTCCTGAACACCATTCCAGCACGTTCCACGAATAAAAATGCTTTGATCAAACATATTTAGCCTTGTCAGCGCTCTGTTGCTGATAAGAAATTACATTCAATAAACCCATAATCTAGGGTCCTTAGTAAATATAACAGAATTACAATGTAACCGCTGATATAAAGAATTTATGAAATATTTCAGTGTTTCTCTGCTGCTATTAAAGCGTGGGCTATTTAAGGGGCATGGCTTTAATGCGTGTCCTATCTATTCCATCGAATACGGAAATGGAAAAGGGAAAGAGGCTCTCGTTTCCAAGTCAAGATAATGAAATTGAAAGCAGCATCCGTCACCGTCATTCAGTCTCCCTTGAATGGCTAGACACACAACCAGATAGGGAACCCGTTTTGGCGCTCTAGGGCCTTGATCCCTATCTGATAATCCGTTCCCGCAGTAAATATGCTAATGCGAAGCGGAGAAAAATTGTTTTAAATTCGAAATCCCAACCTTCAGTAATTAAAGTTGGACTGCCCTAACGCTAGCGATCATTTCGTTTTTACATAACGGTTTTCGTGGAAGATCGGAATAGTAAACCAGTGGATGAATCTTCCATACCCCCCCCCCCACTCATTTTTTTAACTTTTTTGAAATTTAATTAATTGTTTAACGATACGAGTTCATATCCATGAAGGATGAAACAAGTAGTATGATTTTTCGAAAGCCGTAAAAATCTGATACGCAAGTTTGAAATTCAGTTACAAATTAGTAACAAACGTTGCCGCCAGATGGCGCTGTACGTAGCGTACTGAGAATTTCATTCTTTGTTTGCGAAATCTCGAAAGGTGCACATTTTGAATCAATTGTAATGTGATTGCAATAGCTGCTTGCAAAGTTTAGTTTACGCTTATTTCTCGGACTCCGTACTGCGACTGCAGCGTACAGCGCCATCTGTCGGCAGCATCTGTAACTAATTTTGAAACTTCTATATTAGATTTTTACGGCTTTCGGAATAAACATACCGCTTTTTTTTTAGTCTTCTATCGAACTCATTTTCCGAGACACATACTGTTAAAATCAGGGAGTCCAAATAGTAATTGGCCACTTTCTGAAAGTAGATTAATGGAGCGTTTAGAGGGGTTTCACTATTACTTTCTTGGAGCAACAATTCAGAGTCAATATTATGGATAAAGAAGTACTCCCATTGTTGTGGAGTTATTATGGAATGGATCCCTGTTACTTCCAGAAGACAATACCAGATGAAGGTATGAAGAGAACAATATTCAACACTTGAATTGAGCTCCAAACTCAATCCAATTGTAAAGGTGGATAAAGTCTTAGGTGCAGGGGCCAAACTGCATTATCTGCCTATGTGAGATTTTGCAAAGAGATATGACTCCAGTTTCGAGCCAGTCACAGAGGGCGGCTGCTGTTAAAGCTGCAAAAGATGGTGTCACTAAGTCTTGACCGTACAAAACATTTTGTGTAGATGCCGAATTATACAGGGTGGTCCATAAGTCTGCCCCCCCCCCCTTTTATTTTTAAACCGAAGCAGATATGTCAATTTTGATGAATCCAATGAATAGGAAGTTGTGGGTGGCCTATCCCATGGTGCACTTTTCATCATCCCAAATATGCAAATTAGGACACATTCAAAATTTATCTCAAAAACCGTAAGGGATAGAGAAAAAAACCCAATTGCAAACTTGTTCAGCCTAAAAAAACAAACAAAACAAAAAAAATCATCCAGAACGGACCAACCAATCACCCACAATCACATGGTTTATGTTGGTCATGTTGACCAATTCCGGAACAGTGTAGCTTGCCATCCTGGAATTGTTCTGTCTTCTGTGTGCTGAAACATGCCTTTTATTTGCTTTTCCGCATGAAAGTGAATGTGAGTATGGTAATTTATGGTAATTTTTTGATTTGCATGCTTTACATGGTGGAAATATCAACATTCAGTTTTCCTTGTGCAGTGTGACTGTTTGTATGCTACAAACAGTTCACCACGTGATTGTGGGTGATTGGTTGGTCCGATTTGGATGATTTTTTTTTGTTTTGTTTGTTTTTTTATGCTGAACAAGTTTGCAATTGGGTTTTTTTCTCTATCCCTTACGGTTTTGAGATAAATTTTGAATGTGTCCTAATTTGCATATTTGGGATGATGAAAAGTGCACCATGGGATAGGCCACCCACAACTTCCTATTCATTGGATTCATCAAAATTGACATATCTGCTTCGGTTCAAAAAATAAAAAGGGGGGGCAGACTTATGGACCACCCTGTATATTATAGATAATGCATTTTTGGCTTTTCACTTCGATGAATTAAGGCGTTTTCAACTATTTTTACACACGCAAAAGATCAACGATAGAGAATATACAAAATGCTTCAATGGGTCTCGCTAATCTGTTAACTGAATTACTCATCAACGGACGGAGCTGATATCGCCAAATGTCGTGCGCATGCTTAGGGGCCATAGGAACTTTATTTACGGAGTCTGGTTATTTTCTTCAAAAAAACTTGTTTGCCTAAAATGTACCGACACAGAAGGTTGATTGCCATATTTGGTAACGATTTATTGCGTGAATGCTTCAGATCACGTGAAATTATATCCGCATTATTGTGTTTTCATTCGAAAGCAGTAAATGTCTCAAAAATCGGACCTTACTGGGAAGGATACTTTGTCCTGTGTGAAAATCAAACAATCCAAAGAGGAATCGCAAACATTGTAGGATCTTCACAGGCTACCGTAAATAAAATAATAAACAAAGTTTTGCAACTAGAAACGTTTTGTCATAAGCTGCTGCCACGACACGTCGCAGAAAGGAGGAGGAAATGTCGGAGGTTCTATGAGGGTTATTTCGCAGCAGAACGATGGAAGTACGTTGCCACCTTGGATAAACCCTACGTCTACCTCAACGATTACAACTAACCAGCACAATTTTCTACCATCCACTTGGAGAGAAATCATATCTAAATGAACCAAGGAATGTAAAGAACGTTTTTCAAAAGGGTTTATAATCATTGTGGGATAATCGTACAACGGCGAGCTCACAATGAGAAGAGTGGACATGCAGGCTACGGTTAACTTTTTTTTTTACTATCGACAACATGCTTTCTGTAAACTTTATCCGCATTATATGGAGAGGACAAAAGAAAAATTTGGATGCATCAACACACAGGTTCCAGCCATACGTCTAACTCGACCGCACAATTTATATTGGATTTGGAGGATTAAACTGGAATTCACGTTATACCCTTTCATGATACAGAGGGTTGATTCAGATAAAATGAGACGACTTTAAACGCCGCGTATGACCTTGACGGAATGTGATTTGCATGACTCGTCCTCTATTCATGGGGATTAGCTTTGTATACACTTGTTGCTGTTATTTGGGACATTTCGTGCTGAAACATGGCTTCCAAAATCACAGCTTTTTGGGAAGGGTATATGTTTGGCCTTTCCAACGCTAACTTCAGTCTTTCGTGCATTGTGGAATTATGCAAACGAAATGGTATTGTAGTATCCAAAGCTACTGTGGGTCGAATAATCAAAAAGAACAAATTGCGACCATCTAATGAACGTGGACGAGCAGAGAAGCAGACAAGAAACAAGCCCCAGCCAACACGCCCAGCTCAGGTGGTGCGAGAAATCCGGTCTGAAGTGCTGAAAGAAAATCCCCCCACACAGAGAAGTCTAGCCCAAAGGAAAGGTATTTCACAGGCAACAGTCTCCAGAATAATTCATAACAATCCCACGTCTGTACCCTGGTGAGCAAACTAAAGTTTGGATCCACATGGATAAGGCATCAAGCCACACTACCAAGTCATCTGTGGCTTACTACAGGAAGATGAAACAGGAGACGAGCATACGAGTTATTCCCTTCTCTCATGTGCCTGTAAAATCTCCTGACGCATCACCGATGGATTTCTGTGGTTTTGCTCTCCTGAAACAACGGCTCGGAAGTCGCCGACCAAGAACCGTTGATGGGCTATGGAAAGTGTGTCAGCCGGTGTGGAACGAACTTCCCATGGAGTCCCTCAAACTCAGCCTACTTCAGTGGAAATTACGGTGCCGGGCAATAGTCCAACAACGTGGTTCTCACATTGAACACATCCGATGTTGGCGCCATGGTATTACACCATCGTAACAGAACTGCAAAGTCGTCTCATTTTGTCTGAATCAACCTTCCGTATCCCTGTCAAGTCACCAGATGCGGATTTGTATGGATTTGGATTATTGAAACGAGCGCTTGCTCGACACAGTCTAACAACAAGTTTTGTCTCTGAGAAGCTTGCAAACAGGAATGGAACAACATCAGCCTCACCGTCCTAAAACCATTTATGAATCTCGCAATGTGGTACCCGATTATTACTCCTTTCCCAAAGTCACTAAGTTCTCTTCGTTGATATGCGAGCATGAATTCCAATGCGAAACTGAGGTTTTATGTAAATTTTGGTGTCATACATTATTGTAGGATAGTATATGTTTTGTTTTGCAATCGATGGAACAAGTACGTTACTGCAGAGAACATTTTTAGGTTTTAGAACTTTTGGTATGTGAAGCAACAGAAACAGTTAAATATTTCTTTTTGTCCTTATTTGCTCGTACTGTCATTGTAATTTTCTTTAAAAATTATATAATTTCCTTAACACATAGTTTCGGAACCTGTAAATTATTTATCGCTATCATAGAATGAAGTCTTTTAAGAACTCGGCTTTAACCATGACATAGAAGAAAAAAAGAAACTAAGAAAAATGGGGGGCTTTGAATAAGCCTTCAAAGAAAACAAAGAGCAGCTTTTACAAAACTTCTCTTTGCAATTTTAGCGAATTGTTTTCGGCTTAGTAGTGATGGCTTTTCCCTGTTTCTTAAAGAGAGAAGAACCAAAGGGGGGTGGATGGAAATGCCGGAAAAAAGAAGAGACAAAATGTTTTCTAATATAAAGCTGACGTTGAAGAGTGTATAAATCGATTCGAGCTTAAATTACCTTAAAATGGTTTAAAATGTTTCCTCGAAAACAGCAACATCTTATCGATTCCGATGTTGAGTGTTTAAACATGATAACGAGAAAAAGTTGAAGATCACTTCTTATGGAAGACGCAATTATTCTCATTAAAAGTTAGACATATTTATTAATTACGAATCAGCTTGTCGGTGCAAATGTAATAAGCCGATTCCTAAGTACCTTCTAATTTGAAACTGCTTCATTTCTTATTTTAAAATTAATTAACACTAGTTCAACCCTTTTGAAAAAGTAAATTTTTTTTTTTTTAAACTTACCCACGATCCTACCGCTAAGAAACAGAAATCTTCGTAAACGATTTTCAAATACGCTGAAAAGAAAAATATAAAAATTTGTTTTTTAATATTACTGTAATATTTTTATACACAGCAATGGCGAGAACTGCATGTAAATTTACGTATTCGATTGCAGCGCTCACACGAATCTTTCCAAACACGCGCGAAATGAGAATGAAATCCAAGCACGTCTAAATGTTTTAAACAACTGGGCCTATGTTCTTTCCACTGCTAGATCAAAGTTAACATAAACGTCAGGATAGAAAAATCATTGTTTCAAAGCAATGTCGGGAATAATCTTTTAAGTATTCCAAGGAGCTTTAGCTCTGACGCAGATGTAATTTTAAATTTGAATATGTCACTTTTACTTGAACTTGGTTTAAATAAACAGCGGACATACCTTTGATTCTATACACATTCACATCATTTTTAAAGGTAGGCCTAACTCCAATTAGCAATTTTAACAGTAGGTCTAATATTAATTGGTCATTTTTTAACAATAGGCCTAACAATAATTAGCCATTTTTAGCACATTTTCTATATATAGAAATGTGCTTATATGATCGGTTTGTCTAGATATCCGTCCGTCTGTCTGTAGACAATCTCACAATTCATTGCGTTGCAGTAGAAAGAGTGCATGTATTGAATTGCTGGAAGACACGAATTATCCTCGCATTCGGGAAAACGCGTGTTGAGAACATGCATGGGTTCGGCTCTGCGCGTGCTCTAAACGTTAATGAGATGGTGCGCATAAACTTTTTCAAAGTCTGTTTTCACCAATCCATTAATACGGGACAGAGCACGAAAGAGTACGAACGTGAGATAGCCGGAATAAGTACGTACTATAATAGCACGTGCTTTAATGATAACATTATGATACCCCCTTAAAATCTTTCTATAACCAGGTATGGCATGTAAGATATCATACAAATCGTCACAACATATCATGAACATATATGTAACAGTAACTAGTGATCGCAGGTATTGGTCTAATGGCACGTGTACGTGCAAGGATGTCTCATGAATGAATATAACGCGTAAATAATGTTTGTGTGAAATGTTTAGTAGTACTTGTTTTAATGGTACAAAATGGGACTTTCAATGCTAAGATATGGCATGTAATATATCAAACAACTCATAAGAACGTGCCATGAGTGAATATAACGAGTAAATAATGATAATGGTTATTGGTTTAGTAGCACGTGCCCTAATGGTACCATTCTAAGATATGGCATGTAATATATCAACCAACTCCTTACGAGTTGTTAGATCTATTGTTATCCATAGCTTCATTATATCAAGAGCATAATGCTGTTCGGCTTAATTTTATTTAAAACTCACTACTGTTACACATATTGCTAATTAATAGTAGTTAATCGCTTGCTTCTATAGTAGACGATAACGTAGAAACACTTTAGTAATTTAATATGAAAAATAGTAGATGCTTACACACAACGCTTCAGCAATTGAGGCTCTCTTTGTTTAACATTATGTGGGAATTCTTACAAATTAAAGAACTTTTATTTTTTTTAATGTATGAGGAATAACTCCCTCTTCATTGACCTTTCAGTTCTTCAAGTTTATTCGTTTAAATTCTCTCTATACATTAGCTTACTTAAATAGTAATTTACAATTTAGTTTTCATATTTATTTTTTTTCTCTTAAGTGTTTTAAAATGTTGATTAAGTCAATATATCCATGTACGATGCTATAACATGAAAATGTGCCCCCTTTATCCGCTTTGGCGGTAAAATCATTCTTGTTAACAATAGGCCTAAGATTAATTAGCCATTTTTAACAATAGGCTAAGATTAATTAGCCATTTTTAACTATAGGCCTAACATTAATTAGCCATTTTTAACAATCGCCCTAACATTAATTAACACATTTAACAATTGGCCTGACAGCCCTGAATTTTAAAATGAAATGAGCACGTGCATCAAGAAAGCTTCATAACGGGCACGTGCTCCAAGCTGCCATCAGCAATGCTTAAATGATAAACAAAAAGTAACACTGTATTCACTTATGACCCTTCAGTAGGATTCGATTGATATATTACATGCCCTAAGTTCATATTTCTAACATTAGTGCACGTGCTTTAAGGGTCCACGAGAGCTCTTCAAAAGTTGATATATCGCAGTTAAGTTCTTCCGTTTTCACGTTTTCGTGCAAACGATGGCTGGCCCAGCACATAAAGGTACTGATTATGCTTGTATTCTTATATATAGCTTTAGCTAAAGCTCGTAATAAGGGGTCATTGAAGTACTTTTTGGAGATCATTTTCTCGGACGTAGCATTTCGAAAATCGAAAAGAATGTCATATTCGTCTTGTGCTCGTCATTCCCGTTCGAATGACATATTACATGCCTTATACTGCCATTAAAAAAATTTAATGGGGGGGTTTGGGTCTCAATAGTCACGTGACTATTAGACCGATTTCAATCACAAACTAATCAGGTGAGCTCAGGAAGTGTCTCTATCGAAGAGCGAAAGCAGAATTTGAAAAAGTTAAAGCGTTCTCGAGTAATCGTCGGACATACAGACGGACAGACAGACACACACACAAACAGAGTGAAACCAATATATGCTTTTCAGCATATAATAAACCGTGTGTTGTAGGTTCACTTTGCACTTCAGTCTTTTTTTCCTACTTTATCTATGTACTTACAAAATTGGTAAAGAACTATTCCCAAATTCATTTTCATCTATTGAGTTCGGTATAACGGAAATTCCGCATTTGCAGGTATGCACAGCATTCCTGTTGTTGCCCTAATTGAAGTTCATGTTCTGGAAAGAGAAATTAATAGAACAGTTGGCAAAAAAATAATATAAAAATTCATTTCAAAGCAACGAGATAAAGAGATTATTACGGCAAATGTAGAGTCCATGTTAAGATTTGTTGGTCATTGTATCTCTACCTCAAGACTAATTATGTATGTCTCGTAATGCACGTTCACAAAAAGATTCTAACCGTTGACTAGGTGAAGTAACGGTTCCTTCCAAATAGGAGCAGAGCTGCTTAAAGGTGATGCCAATGGCAAAAAAATATATTTCTAATTTCTTAAGTTCCCTGAACTCGTGTATTTTCCAGATGATTCGAAATTAACAATTATTAAGTCTTGTTTCTTGATTTAATATCAAGAATTACTGTTAACTCAAAAATTTGCGAAAATATTTATACTTGTATCTCGTTTTGAATAAAAGAATGGTAAAGTCCAATCTGCCGATCAGAGGGAAGGCAAATGTCACCCCATTCACAGAATGGTTTGCTTCCTTGTTAATAATATCCTCTTTACTCATTTGTTTTATAGTTTAAAAGTAAGATAATAGTTTAACTTCTATTTTAAAAGTATTATTTTTTATTCTAGAATATTCAGTTTATCGATTTCCATTTTTTTTTTTCGTATTTTCATTATATTATCCACAATAGACTGTGAGAAGTTGCGAACAATGCTACCTGGTGACGGTTTCAAAAAAAAGTTTGTGGGAGTGACCATAAGTGTGTTTTGCAATGTTCTACTCACGAATGCTGGTCAAGAAAATGTTCAAATCCAAATTATTGTTGTTTGGCTGCAGTAATACATACAATAACATAGAGGTAAAAATGTTATATTCCTATCCAAATGAGAAATGTCATAAATCAACGCGAGAAATTTAAATTTAATCTGTGGAAAATGAAGCCGTGTATCTTTACTTCTAATGATTCTAGAAAATGCACAACTTTTTTGACAACATCTAAATTTTTTTTTCAGCAGTGAGACTTCCTCTATAAATGGTTGTCTCACTTACTTTCTCAGTTTCCCCCTTACAAAATTTCTTAAACGTTATTTAGGTAAAATGAATTACACTTTTATTTTTCATTCACTCTTGAGTTAAAAGTATCCCTTCCTCTCCGTACTTTCTTTTTGATGGATTTTTCTATAAAACATGAAAAATAATTTTAGACTTATCTCTTTCTTTATTAATTAAGCAGACAGCTGCACAGATGAATTTGTATCCACAATTTCTAATTTTATATTTAATAACACTAAAGATATTTTTTAGTTATTGAGATCTTAAAAAGAAATATAATTTTATTTTTTTATTTTTTAATATAACTTTTTAATCCTTTTATTAATTAATTAATTAATTAATTAATTAATTTATTTATTAATTTATTTATTTATTTATTTAAGAAGACGAAGAATAATTTTTACATTGAGCCCGATCCGGAGCCTGTATGGCCAACAGGCCGACTGTGTGGTCTCCGGAGAGAATACTAATTTATAGTTATATGATTTTCATTACAATATAAATAGAAAGATCGTATATTTTTGTTACATTATTGACATTGATGTATTTAATTCAAAAGGTTGAGTTAAATTCAAAAAGGCTATAAAAAATTTGAAATGTAAAGAATTGTTAGAAAAAAAGTCTTAAGTTAAACTATAGAGAAAATTTAAATTAGAAGGGAGAATAATTATTGTTATTAGATAAATTGTTAGTTAAAAGGGATTTTTTCAATAATTTCCTGAATGATGAACTTGTAGAATCAGCAAATAACAAAGTTGCATCGTCCGCATATAAGATTAATCTTGACGAGCATAGTAATATGGCTAAATCATTGATAAAGAGGTTAAATAGTAATGGGGAGAGAATAGAGCCCTGTGGGACACCAATATTGCGTACTAGTAATGATGAAGAGATATTTTGGTTAGTTACATAATATGAGCGGTCAATAAGAAATTCGATGAGCCAGTTTAGTGGGGGGGCACGAAAGTTAAAGAAAGAGAAAGTTTGTAGGTCAGAAGTTGGAGGGGTATAGAATCAAAAGCTTTGGTATAGTCTAAAAAAAGAGAGACTATAAAGTTATTTTTGGTCATATGAGAAGTTATGTATTCAATTAGCTCAAAACAGACGGTGCCAATACTATGTCTGGGGGAAAAACCATGTTGTGCCGATGACAGTAGATTATTTTTATGTTAGCTCGTATATAACTGGATAGCCGATGAAAGTATAGCTTTTCGAATATTTTAAAGAAGACCGGAAGGATTGATATTGAACGGTAGTTGTGATAATCATTATGGTCACCATTTTTATATATAGGGATAATTTTGGCGGTTTTGAGAGATTTAGTAAAGGATCCTGTGGTAATCGAAACATTAAATAGATGAGCTAGTGGAAGTGTTATACTAGTATTTACTGCGATTTTGACGTCTGAACGAAAGCCTCATGGATCAGGGGAAGATGAAGATTTTAGCTGCATGATTATTTTAGATATACCTCATTAAGATGATATTTGCGATACAGGGCATTTTTCTGCGCCACTTGACGAAGAATATAGACATTTACCCAGAGTTTGTGGAATGGTTTATCGTAAATATTTTTTACCTTTGTTTCTATTTGGATAGATGGTTAATTTTTTACATTAGTTTACACATTTACAAGAAGCTAATATCTTAGTTCCTTCTTCTTTTTCGCGAACATCAAATACAGGGTGGTTTTTAATTAACTCTTGAGTCGTTGCAGATAGCACTATAAAAGAACGTGGAAAAAGGAATTTAATGGACAAGAATTTTAAAGTGATAATCTTTAGAAGTGATAAAATAACGCAACCTAGTCACAAAGTTGTCAGTTACACATTCAAGAGTTGTTTTTTTAATGCTTGCAAATGCGTCAGTTTACAATTTTGCGATTTTCATTTGATTCACCCTCGTATATTAATGTGATCTGGAATGAAGAGTAATTATATAAGAAACATGATGATTTTAAGTCTAACTTCTTAATTTTCAGTAATTGACTTAGCTGTGTCGATTATAGAGTCTTCACCGTTTACTTTTGTTGGTCCTGAATCTCGTCACAGATAACCCAGGAAAGTTATTTTGCAAGAAGAAAACTATTATTATGTTTGCTATGATAAGAAGAACTACATTGGATTAATTTTCCAAGTAAGAGAACAATCGTCAAAAATCAAGAGTTTCCATGAACAATTCGTTTGACTAGGATCTGATGATATTACACAACTGGAAAACACCTTCATTCTCTATAGTCCTTGCGCTCTACATGGAGTGGACCGATTTAATTTATGTCAAGGAAAAAA